>JANKOE010000006.1:9555896-9568848 GCA_026284465.1 Erythroxylum citrifolium | reverse complement strand
CCTCCCTTTATATCCTTAGAGTCCTTCTCCTTGTAGGAAAGAAATAGGTTTTCGATTGGTGTCCCTAACTTCCCTCATTAATCCCCAAAAATATTCCTTTCCAAATTTGAAAAATATCCAACTTAGTAGTCCAGTCACGTCTCCAATTCTGCATCAGGTGTTTGCTTACGCGCGACCTTAAGCCGTGGGCACGGCTTACTACGCAAAGTCTGGAGTCAGCCCAAAAGTTGCGGGTAAGCAGCTATAGCCCAAAACTTTAAGTGACAGCAGCCCAAAATACCTCTGGTTTGGCTCGATTGTCATCTCCTGCCCAAAATACATAGAAGTAGATAAATTCCACCCTTTCCACATAAATATTTACCCAAAACGTCAACAAAATCATTAATATAATTAGCAAATATTCACACCATCAGTATGCGCTAATCAATAATCAAATTAAGCTTGTTTTATTGATAAACTATTTCAATCATAGTAATTGAAAATCGATGATTTAACATTCAAGCCATTTTACTCATAACAACTCAGTCTATAATTGTCACAAACCATAAATATATCACCATAAATTCCAGTGATCATCTGGTCCAATACAATTACAAAATGTGTTTCATCCAAATGTTATTATAAGCAAAATTTAGTCCAAGCTTGATTATGTTGAGATTGCCTTATTTTTCACTAACTATCAATATTTTAAAAACCAAACCAACCCTACGGATTTGATAGTGATATATAAATAAATAAATAAAATATAATTATTATAATTATTAAGGTTTAATCTAATTTTAAAATTAAAATTTAATTATAGTAATTAAATTTAATTAATTTAAATTAAGTTTAAAACTTGAGTATAAGTTAGAGATAAAGAGATTTGTGTATATGTTTTCTTCCAACCATATTCAGCGGAAATCTTAACTTTTCTCATTAGTGGACGACAAGCATAAACAAACATACAGATGCATTATATTTTTAAAACCCAAAAAATAAGCTATAGGCTGAATATCACGTGCTTGGGTTTGCATTATATTTTTAAAACCCAAAAAATAAGCTATAGGCTAAAGATCACGTGCTTGGGTTTGGCGTGTTCATCAGCATTAACAGACATAATAAATTGAAGATGACAATCATGCTATTGAGATCGACAGATACAACGAGAAGAGTAAGTGAGTCGTAATGTCACCAAAGAGTTTAATTTTTCAAAGGGAAAGTTAAAATTCCACAACATTTTTGGCGCTTGTGTATAAACCTAAGGGGACGCTTGGTTCACAGAAGGAAATGAGAATAAGAATAGGAATAAATATAGTAAGGAATGAGAATGGAGTATAGCCAACAATGAATCTCATTCCTCTAGTAATCCACAGGTATGGAGTATTGCTGAAAATGGGGGAATGAATGTGTTACCCCTGTTAATACCAAACAGGGGTTTTCATTACATACCCATAGATTCTTCTCCCTAAAATATTATAAAAAGGTATAATATAAGGATAAAATTATTTATTTGCTATATATAGCTTTGTCATAACTAATAACAATTAAAATATTATTTTTAAATTAAATTATATATATATATATTTAAAAATAATATTTTAATTGTTATTATATATATATATAATTTAATTTAAAAATAATATTTTAATTGTTATTAGTTATGACAAAGCTTACCCAATCTACTCTGATTTGGCTTGACTCGACTTGAGCTTGTATTGTCCGGTCTAAGCTAATCCAAAATTTAAAATTTTTTAAAATAATGTTATTCTTATTTTAAAAAATTAAATAATAAATTCGATCGTGACTAAACTTAGGTAGAAGTTGAGCCTAAGTGAGTCTGAGTCAAATATTATTTACTATCACCCTTAATTATTGTTTAAATTAGTAAAGGATATAATTGTTGCTTATAAAAAATTTTACAGCAACTATTTTGTAAATATATGGCAACAAATTATTATTAGTGTTGCCTATTAATATTACTATAGGTCACACTTTAAAAATCGTTGCATTATATTCGTTTTAAGCAATACAATTTAAAAAATTGCAAGTTTAGTATTGTGAAGCACTTTGTGCGAGGATGCATGCATGCAAGTTAATTAGTTCCAGTTGTTTCTGGTGCAACATAAGCCATTTCCTTATTTATCTTTGGATTGAAATACATCCAAAGAAAATCAAACTTTATGTGGCTGAAAATATCAACGTCTCGTTCGAAGATAATTTTACCAGGTCATTACTTTGTGAATTGTTGAATTCATGCATCTGCATAGGATTCGCATCCTGTCCATGTCAAGTGTCATGATATGCATATCCTAACTTTCCTCTTGCCCAACAACTACATACACCAACCATTTCATGGCTCATTTTAAGTCTGCACGACTATTTCTTTTCCTACTTTCCTCTTTTGAAGAGAGAAATTACAGTTTCCAGGTTTACCAGCCCCAAGAAAAGAATAACACAGGAAAATATTTACCTTCAAACAGCATGTCTATGAAGTTGAACTTTTGTGATTTTTCATGGTGGATTCCAGTTGATTAAACCATAGAAAGTTCTAAAATGGTTGCTCTATAACAGAGAAATTAGCACGGCTGATGCTAATTTGGAGTATTCATGACCAATCATTTGGAGAAGGCCCACAAATTAATTGATTGTTAGGTCATATCAAGTAATCCTGTCAAGAGATGATTGGTAGTAGGCAGAAAATGGGAACTGTGGCGAAGAGATATGAATAATATAGCCTGGAGAAGAAGAAAAAGGAACCGATGGCTTGAGGATGTCCTGATCGTTCAAAGAGGGATTTTTCAAACCGTGTAGGCCAGGCCTCCGGCCAACCTTGAAAATCTACAAATCTTTGCACGCAAAACCAAACATAAGAAACTACTTACGTGCGAACCTATGTTTTTTATGACCTTCGCTACTAACACATTGACTAATAATCAATGCTTTTCTTCCCCTTGTTGCGTACTTCCCTCTTTGTCTATTACGCCCTCTTAAGTGTCACAAACGCTAATTGCATCTTTACCTTGACCTTGTATTTGTTAGATTTTAAGCAACCACATAAATCTCTCATCCCGTGCGTACGAGTTATAAAGGCATAATAGTTCTGGCATTCCCATCTACTATCTAAGCATATTAACTTCTGAAGAATGATATTATTTGGGCTTTCTAAGCAAACAGGAAGCAAGATGACAAATAAGTGGCCTGATTAACTTTAATTGATAGGACAAATTCCAAATTATGAAATATATTAAACTTAAGATCAATCTCATTCTTATAATCGTTCGTTAATCAATAGGTAGAAATAAAGTGTCATGAATACTTAATCACTTAACTTTTACCTGTATAAAAATCATGGAATAATATATTTAAATTTTGATTATTCTAAAAAAAACTTTAATTTATTATAGTATGTGTTATTAAGTGAATTGTATATATGATGGTGAAAGTATTCATACATATTAATATTCATGTTTCATATTTCAATAGAAATATTAAATTCCATTTTCAAATATTTAGAATTATAAGAATAAATTTTTTGATAATTAAGCGTAAAATTTTAATTTAAATCATCTTTTTCTTCATACTTAATTTCATATATTAAATATAACGAATGAATATTTCATACATAGAAGATGTCAAGCACCAGAAGGATTATTTGCAATTTTGTTAATTATAAATCAAATTATTGTTTTTATATAAAGAGTTTTATATATGTAGCAACATTTTATTTTTTAACATTTTATCATTCAATCCTCGTATAATTATCATTATAGTATTTTTTTAATTAGGATAACATGAACAATAACCATTTAATGTTCTTGATTACGTTTTTAGAATAATTATCTTCAGTAGATTATGTAAAATGTAACATTTCGATGAGATTGCTATACGGTAACTAGTTATCTATATAGAAGATATTCTTTGTTGAAACTTAGAACTTGGAACTAAACAATTGTGAGACTGCTAGCAAGTACAAGCCTGCTGTTGCTTAAAAAGAAGAGAGAACACAAAACATTATACTTCGATTAAATATAACTCTATTTACATGTAGAATTACTCTTCTTATAGTATGGATCAAGGAAACCCTAAATTATAAGTATGTTGCTTAGTGGTACTACTACTCCGATGAAACAAAAATCCTGAACACTATATATTATTGAATCGTAATGCGGGAACTCTGGTGCTCCTGCAGCTCTACTCCCTATACGCATCTGTACTCTTTCTCAAAGGCTTCTTTCCTTGTTAAGCACATGATAACGTTAAATACCGTCTAAAAATATATGAATCACTCCTCCACAATGCATGCTTTCGCTGCCAATGGTATCCAAGGCGTGTCATATTTATATCTGAATTGGACACCGTGATAAATGCCCGAGCAACATGTATATATAAACGTGGATATACCTGAAAACGAATTATTATTATGATAATCTACTAAGAACAGATTGAAGTATAGTTAGAACTTAGAATATTTGAATAATCTTATGAAAACCAAGAAGAAAGAGCAATCAGCAATTCATATCTCTCTCACTATATATATACAAATAGAGAGAGAAAATATTTTTAAAAGAAAATGCTTAGTTATCACATGTCAATGACGCAATAATTAAAGGACCCAATTCAAAGATAAGGATAATCAGACTTACTGTGCCATGCAAGCGACGAATGCCTAGCTATGATATTAATATTTGATTATGACGCAGCTTAAGGTTTAAGAAAGACAAGAAGAAAAGTCCCAAACACTAGTGTTCTGGCATTCCAATTTTCTATTGCTAGGACTTTCATTTTCTGGCGACTCTCCTTAAAGTTCATATGGCTGTTGAACCATGCTTATGCCTTTCCATATCTCTCTTTGACATTCGCTCCCTCTCTCCCTCTCTCTCATTATTGTGAACTCGTTAGTTAAAATCAAGATCAAGGAAATTAACACAAAGAATCAGCAAGGTATGGGAAGGGCTCCTTGTTGCGACAAAGCTAACGTGAAGAAAGGTCCATGGTCACCGGAAGAAGATGCTAAGCTCAAATCTTACATAGAGCAGCATGGAACTGGCGGTAACTGGATTGCTTTGCCTCAAAAGATCGGTATATGTCCAAACTTGCAAATAACTAATTAACCCTTTTATCCTCCATTGATTTCTCCTTACATGTTTCTGTTTTCTCTTTCTTTGACTACTTCAACAAGGAAATGAAACTCAGATTAAATTTTTAGCTAGAGTGTATTTATATATTTTGATTGATTCAGTTAAGTTTCATGCACAAATTGAGACTTTTTCTTTTTCTTTTTTGCTGAATCAGGTCTTAAAAGATGCGGGAAGAGCTGTCGTCTTCGATGGTTAAATTATCTTCGTCCAAATTTAAAGCATGGAGGCTTCTCCGAGGAAGAAGATAACATAATCTGTAGCCTCTACATCAGTATTGGGAGCAGGTACATACATATTTTACAATACGTATAATTACTTCTTTTCTTATTTCCAAATCTATAATCAGCTTCCTTGGTGGAGCAGATGGTCAATAATTGCAGCACAGTTGCCTGGAAGGACCGATAATGACATAAAGAACTACTGGAACACAAGATTGAAGAAGAAACTCCTTGGAAAGCAGCGTAAAGAACTACAGGCTCGTAGAAGTAGTGGGCTAAAACAAGAGATGGGAAGAGGAAAGGATAATCCAGCGGCTTCATCAGATGATAACAATATTGTTAACGTAAATCCATATTGGCCAGAGTTGCATGTGCTGACTCCTATACCATACTCTAACCAGGAACCACGTCTTAACGACCATGCCTCTATTAGGAAATTACTTATCAAGCTTGGAGGGAAGTTTTGTGCGGATCCTCAATATCAACTCATTCAACCTACCACAAACTCTCTTCAATACCCCATGGATATATCTCATAGCCAACAACTTTACGATCACCAGTTGATTAGTATCTCACCTTCTACTTCAGTGGAGGCCTTAAATGTCGACAGTGGGTCTCAAATCGTGCAGTATGGACTGGACGAGGCAGGATTGCCGACTTTAGAAGGACGAAGTAATTTCCCCGAGGGGTTCGAGGGAATTGACCACAGCAACTCACAAAGATTGGATGGTCTGGAATTTCTGTTGAGTGATGATATGGTCAACTACAGAACTGGAACTTCGAATCCTGGTGAAGTCATAATCGACAGCTTTGGTGATATGAGCTCTCAAATCTATCCTATCCCTCCTGTAACTTTGACGAACTGCGAAGGGATACCACCAAGGTTTCTTCAAGAATTCTCTTCTCATGACCTCAGGTATCCCGGATTGGAATAATATTGAACTGTGTACATGAGTCATACATAGAATTTAGGAATAGGATAGGCGAGTGTTGGAATCTTAGAGAAAACCCTAGTAATTATTAATTATTTGATCATTTTGTGAAATCTTTGTTTAGGGCAAGCTTTATCTTAAACAGTTCCTGTTCCTTGAGCCAGCTCTCTTTCAATGTACTTCCGAGTTCAGACTAAGTTTCTTTTGCAGTAAATTTGGTTATGTCCTATTGAAGACTTGTAGATAGAAATTAGAACGTACTGGTGCCTAACTTGGATGTTGAAGATTGCGTTTTCTGGCAAGCATTTGACATTTCTTTATATGCATAGACTTGAACAACATGCAGGTTAATTAGGCTCGTTATATGCTATATACATTTCCCAATATGAACTCGGATAAGTAGACATGGGATATCTAAGTTTCTGCACATGGCTTTTAATATCTCGAATGTTTGGTAAGGTTTACTAACCCCAACCTTATGCCTTTTTTTTAATCTCTATCTGGAAGAAAATTTGAATATTAGGCCTGAAACTAAGCTCTCCAGGGATTAAAAAGGCTTCAAGCTGGAATTTGTAGCTTTTTTTGTGTTTTTTGCACATATGGTTTGGACCTCTAATATAGCTATGCAGTATGACTGGCTGGGAAACTATATTTTATTTCAGGCAGACAATCTCCTGATACTTCAAAGCCATAAAGCTTGATAACCAAATTTGTTTCTGAAGTAAAAAGATGAGCAACAAATATAGAAGCCCTTGTGGTAAAATATTAGGTCATCAGACTCATTTATATAGAAAACTCATTTCTTTAGGAATAATGCATCGCTTTCATAATTTCATATATATATATATATATATATATAATCCATATCTGCAATTTCAGGCTATAAAAAGTAGCCCGAATTGTTTCAGTAGGTGAGTGCCTGCATCTTTTAGTCAAAGCACTACCGCAGCATTACTGTGATGATTTGCCAAAGTTGAATTGCATTCTACTTCCAAATAGAAGTAACTAATTTGCTAAAGAAAAAGCACGAGCATGCATGTTTTGAGTAGCTGTTGTCCTTTCAACTTGCAAATCTAGTATATGTTATCAACATTTTCTGAGCCATAACGAGTAACAAGATATGCCAAATTTTTCACATGGAATTTACCGATCGTAAAGAACCTGATTTACCTAACGACCAATTTGATGAACTTAAATGTTACTAACCCCCTTGAAACTCCACTTGATTTTTGTTTTTTTTTTAATTTTGGCAAGCATTGAATGTTTACATATAGTCATAATTCCCATTGATATGGTCGATGCATGTAATGAGTGCATAACCAGTTGGACATTCACTAGATAACAAATTAAACTTTGGCGAGTTATTCCACTTTTGTTTCTTATTTCGCCAAACAATATGTCTGATAGCAACACATTTCGGCTAAAGATGGCTTGGGGTTTCATTCAACCTGAAGTTCTACGAAGTTCCTTACGTCATCCTTGGCTGACTCTTAAGTCCCGATGTTGATTACAGTTGTAACTTTTTAAATTTAAACAAAGTCTTCAAGTTGACAAAAGCAAAGTTTGGTAAGCTTGGTCCTAACTTGTTTGGAATTAGTTGACAAGAAATTGGTGTACAGCGCTGTTTTTGTCAAGGCATTACCAAAGTTGGCCCCCATAACCCCACTAATTAGCAAGAACAACCATCCATATATTCCTGCATTCGAGGATTTTTATGTAAAAGTTGTGAGTCATAATTTACTTTTTCATCATTAATTATCCCCAAAACAGTAGGTAGGATGTGACTGTAGACTTAAGAAAGTCAACAATGTCCCTTAATTGTACACAAATATGGCGAAAGCAAAATGAGGAAGAGGGTCATGAATTGTTATAGACAATAATTGTGTTAAAAATTACAAAAGATGATTGGATTCTATAATATGAAATTATATGATTCAAACCTTAATTATAAGTACAATTTAATTTGAACAACAAAATGTTAAGGATATTGACATATTATTCAAATCTTATTTTAAGAAAATAAGGTTTTAAAATCAAATTTAAATAAAACAAAATAGGTTAGATTATGATTGATGCTTCATTTAATACTAAATTATCTTGAATTTTTTCATGTGTCAAATATTTTAAATATTTTAATTAACAATTTACATATTTTTAAAATGTAACCTACATTTTAAAATATTTATTCGATTAAAAATAAGATTAAATGTAAGGTAAAGAGGTGAGATACATACTAAAATTCATTATTATTTCATCTTTCAAACCATTTTTTTATATGAATAAATATTTTTGAATTAATAACTATTATTTTTTAAAAGTTTAGAATTTAATTGCTTAAAATTTATAAAAATGAATACCAAATAAGTCATCATCCTATTAAAATACGGTTAACTAAAATTATAATATCAGGTTGAAGTTTTCTCTAAGAAAAATGCATGATATAACTCTAGCGTCTTAATTTAACCTAATCTAAAAGGTTGAGAATTTGCAGAACCGGCCAGCCATGGCATTACAATACAGTACTATCATTCAAGCGAAGGTTTATTTATTCTAATTTCTCACTAAGCACTAGCAGTTTAATGCATAAATCAGAGAGCGGGCTGAAACTTCAGCCATTGGCATGAAAAAAATGGTGTCTTAAAGTTAGCAACTAGCAAGTAATCTCGTTTCCGAGAAATGACAAGAAAAGCTGCTATATGTTCATTAACAGCTCGATCGATATATATAATTCTTCTTTTTCTTGTGTCTGTTGTAGGAGAACAATTTTATCACAAACATCCGCTTAATATGCATTAATGTTCTATATTAAATCCACTCACTCGTAGGAAATGTACATTACCTTAACTACAAATTAAGATAAAGACAGCAATCAAAACTTTAATTATGTTCAAACTCTGACAAGAATTTCGATACTAATCTAATACTAGTTTACTGTATATTAGGGAGTATTATATAGTTTTCGTATTTACTACTCCAAGTGGACACAAGCACATAGTCTCTGGCATGGAAAAGAAAGCACGTCCAATATTTAAATCCCGAGCTCAAATGGGACAATCCTTCATTAAATAGTAATTTTATAACTGATATCTCCCTGTAAAGTTAACAGGAATATCCCTCTGGAAGAACAAACACAACAGAAACAGCCCTTAACAAAAAACCAAAATTTCAAAAACATAGACTCTGCAACATGCACGTTCTTTTAATATACATAATGACGTTCTTTTTTTGGGTAAATTATATATAATGACGTTAATAAGCACTACCCTTGATTAAGGATTATTGCAGGAACCGAGACAATAGCCAAACGACGACTTGTGTCGTCAGTTGTTCATGTTAGAATAACAAAACATAACGTATTAAAATGGGGCATTATTGAAACAGAACAGAACACGAATGTTTGTTGATAGAATGACAACGACAGTCACCAGGTTGAGAAATTTTAAAAGATGTTTGTCCTATTTTTAGACCCGATCGTCTTGTTCTTAGCTATCAAATGCAAACACATTTAAGCAAAGAGCCAAGAGGGTTTGCCCCACTTTTAAAGTTGATTCTTTTTGAAGAAGAGAACAAAAATTAGTAGCCACCGTCGGTGGCATTTCATATAGTCGCAAGAAGTGGGATACTGAGGGAATGACGATCTTGGAATCCTAGCAACTCTATATAATCGTTTATATCCGACGAACAACATGAATTTTGGCAGCAAATACAAGTTAATGACCTTGGAATTCTGAATCCTAAATTTTATTGGGGGGTTTGAGTTTATCAAATTTGTATGGCTTGAACATGATTTAAGAAAGTCAAGTGAAAAGTGGGCGTGTAACTAATACTTAAGATAATGAAACCAATCAGTTTTCACTACCTAATTTGATCATATGAGGATTATGATGTCCTACTCCCTATTTATCGGACTTGTCACACACAATTATATTCTCTCAATGAAATAAGCAAATCTTAGACCTAAAAGATTATCATTATTAAATACTCATACTCATTAATTAGCCTTTAACATGTTAAAATTAATTAGTAATATATGTTTTACATATATTAAAAGTAATACACTTCTAAGATCTTTAAATATAAATAATGCCTAACTCAAGGGGTATGGTTGAGTAGCAAGGGACTCATCCATCCTAACCAAAGGTCAGGGGTTCGATCTTTGGCTTTGGGTATGGAGCAACTTTAAATCCTTGAGTCAGCTGTCCCACCCTGTGAGGTACCTTCCCATCAGTGAGAGGATTAATCACTGGGTCCGCCGATGGATAACTTGGTCAAAGACCAAAAAATATAAATAATACCTTGTGAAAGTTATTAATAAGTTGTGCCTAAAAAGAGTTATTGTTTGAATATTAATGTTAAAAATAAACTTATAAACTTCAAAACAATAGGTACTTTGCATTGACATAATAGGATTGGCAAGGTGAGAAAATGAGAGAATGGGCCAATCTCTTGGACCCACGATTTGTAGTCTGTCCAAAGCAACGTCTTAAGACGCCAACATAAAGATGGGCCTAATTTTTTGAGAGTTGGGCTTAACAAAGTAAGCCCGTGATTTGTATTCAGTCCAAAACCCAAGTCTTAATTTGCTAAAACCCTCTCTGGACGGAGAAATAGATTGACAAAGATGAAGCAGCGATGAGACGGAGCTGGGGAGAGAGATGAGCTCATAAACTAGAAAATAATCCCAATTCATGGCATCTTCTGTACCACCCTCCACTCTCAATTTTCAGGTACTTTACTTTTGCTAAAGATCCTCATTTTATCTGCTGTTTTGGTCGTTTAGTTCTTAGTGAGCTTGCTTGGACCGTTGGACGGAAGAAATTGATATGAATACATTCACATGGATAATTAATTTGTTTGTTTTTGGCTAGTGAATACACTCTAGACTGTTTTCTTTCCATTTCTACTGTTTTGGGATTACAGTTCCTTCTTTTTGTTTCTCCTTCAATTTAGGTATTGGATTTTATTTTCTGTGCTTGTGTTTGATTTTGTGATTGAAGCATGATTCACAAATTCTTTCTTTTTCCCATTTGGTTAAGAAAGGAGTTTTTTCTTCTTTCTTTTTTTTTTTTAAATTTTGGGAATGCCACTTAAGAGTCAAAGTTGTTTCTTGAGATTGACATTACGATAATTGCTTCTTCTTTAGGTTCAATTGTTTAAAAGCCGATCCTGTCGAAGCAATTGGTGCATGTTGGATCATGTGAATCATAGGTTTTCTTCACCTACATGTTCTGTGAAAGTAACAAATGCACAATATGGTGAACCACGTAAGGTCAAGTTGCAACTGAGCATTGCAAAGGAGAGGTTGTTGGAAGCTGTCCTTGAGCCGGTGAAAGATTTTCCTTGGAGGAAGGCTAAGGATGTGTTAATGAAGAGATTTTTATCTGTTGGACAAAAAGTACTCAAGTGGTGTTTTGTGGCATATTTCATTCTTAGTTTTTTATCCGCTGTTATTCTTTCCATCTCAAGAAACCAAGAGCTTGTGATTCCCTTTGGTCTCCTTGTTGGCTGCTTGATGACTGACTTCTTAAAAGAAATAATGCAGGAAATGTTGCCTGCTGAAGAGGTAAGGTTTGCCCTGTTAGTTGAGAATGCACGAACTGCATCTGTTACTTTGATTCACTTTACCTTTTGAACAGGGAAAAGCATTGAAAAGGCCCCTCGTAGCTATCAGTTGCTTCTTTGTATTAGTCAAGGCCATCTCTGCAGGTTTCACAGCACGGACACAGTTATTTCTTTTGCATGTTGCAAATGGTGGATTGATGCAGGTGTTGTGGCTTTGGAGAGGTTTATCAAAAGAAAATCATAAAGGCAACGAAATAATTGCTGGTGAAGATGGATAATCTACTAGTGATGCTGATGAATCAATTGAATGCTCTGAATTCTTACCCAATTGATTGCGTTGATTACAGGATCATAAATCAGCATGACAGTCTTCTGTTATACACCCCAAGTTTTCATTATTTTCGCTGTGGCTGAAGCAAATGCTCAAACGTTGATACTGGCATCTTCGTCAGGAGTACACGGTTGGACGACTGGGTGTTCTATGTTTTTCTATTGCTAGCTAATTACATGGTGGTATTTCATATTTCATACATGTTGTAGGCTAAGTGAAATGAAGTACTTATTAATTGTACAATGGAAAAGTTACATATGTCAGTCAATTCATGCATTATCGCTGAAGGATGTAAATGATTCTTGTGCTATCTTCGCCAAGACTTTTCATGGTGCTTATTGAAAAGGTTGCCAAATGATAAAGATCTACAAGTGACTATGTTAATTACTCGGAGACAACTTCTGTTACGAAACTGAATATAAACAGAATATTTTCAGTGGAGAATGAATTGTGGAGAATGAATTGAGACAGAGAGAAACAAGCACAAATAGCAGCAACACCGCTTTTTGCATTCAGTGATCGTATAAGAAAACAAAACATCCACTAGCCAAGGAGGCTAGGGCTATCCTATCCCACACACTCTTCCAATGATTCCCAAAAGATCTACAAGTGACTATGTTAATTACTTGGAGACAACTTCTGTTGCGAAACTGAATATAAACAGAATATTTTCAGTGGAGAATGAATTGAGACAGAGAGAAACAAGCACAAATAGCAGCAACGCTTTTTGCTTTCAGTGATCGTATAAGAAAACAAAACATCCACTAGCCATCTTTTGGGAATCATTGT
>JANKOE010000006.1:9528403-9547986 GCA_026284465.1 Erythroxylum citrifolium | reverse complement strand
TCAGTCCTTGATCTTAGCGATGTAAATGAATGCTGTGATTGCTGAGATCAAGTGATCCTATAGATGGATGGTTGACTGACGGTGATTGCTGAGATCAAGGGTGACTGACTAATATCCCCCCGCAAGCAAGAGGGAGCCATCAGAGAACTCGAAGCTTGGCCTTTAAAGAAGAAAAACGAGCTGTGGGTAAAGATTTGGTGAAAATATCTGCAATCTGATCCGTCGTGGAGATATATTGGACAGTAAGTTTCCCTTGACTGCACTGTTCACGGACAAAGTGGTAATCACATTCAATATGCTTAGTTCTAGCTTTGAAGACTGGATTGAGAGACAGAAAAGCTGCACCAAGATTGTCGCACCAAATGACAACAGGCTGACGCACAATGTGTCCAATCTCGCGAAGCAAGGACTGTAACCAGATGATTTCAGCAGCAGCGTTGGCAACAGATCGATACTCTGCTTCTGTGGAGGATCTGGCCACGGTGTGTTGCTTTTTGGAGCTCCAGGAGATAAGATTTTTACCCAAATAAACAGCAAAGCCACTAGTGGAACGCCTGTCTGATTGATCGCCAGCCCAGTCTGCATCAGTGAACACCTGTAGACTTGTAGTGGAACTAGGAACAAGTAAAAGTCCTTGGTTGAGCGTGTCTTTGACATATCTTAGTACTCTCTTACAGGCCTGCCAATGGATGTCTGTGGGGGCAGACATATACTGACTAAGTTTGTTGACAGCATAGGCCAAGTCAGGCCTTGTGAGACAAGCGTACTGTAAAGCCCCGATACATCGCCTGTAAAGGTAAGGATCGGGAAGAGGATCACCAGTAGATTGATCAAGTTGATGAGTTGGAGACATAGGCGTTTTAACAGCCTTTGCTCCATCCATGTGCGTGAGCTGCAAAAGATCAGTAAGATATTTAGTTTGGCGAAGTAGCAAACCATCACCTTGTCGACAGACTTCAATGCCCAAGAAATAGCTGAGGGCTCCCAAGTCTCGGAGTTCGAATTCACTAGATAAACGATTGATAGTATGCTGAAGTAGAGATTGGCTGCTACCGGTCAAAACAATATCATCTACATAAAGTAATAGATACAGGACATGAGAATGGTCCTTCAAAATAAACAAGGAAGCATCGGTGTGAGAGGATTGAAAACCAATGCGAATTAAGAAGGAACTGAGCCTGTTATACCAGGCCCGTGGTGCCTGCTTGAGACCATACAATGATCGACGTAGCTTGCAGACATAATCAGGACATCGAGAATCAACAAATCCTTGCGGTTGAACCATGTACACCTCTTCCTCCAAAAAACCATTTAAAAAGGCATTGGAAATATCCAATTGTCGCATAGACCAGTGATTCGAAACTGCCAAGGAAAGAAGCAATCTAATAGTGGTGGATTTAACCACGGGAGAGAACGTAGCAGAGTAATCAACTCCTTCCTGCTGAGTATACCCTTTAGCTACTAATCTGGCCTTAAATCTTTCAATACGACCATCCGGGTGACGTTTAACCTTGTAAACCCATTTGTTACCCACTACATTAACGTCAACTGGTTTAGGGACAAGGTCCCATGTGTGATGGTTGAGAAGAGCTGTGATTTCACTTGCCATTGCGTCTCTCCACTCGTGAGACTTAGAAGCTTGCGTATAGGAAGTAGGCTCCAGAACAGCAGGATTGCTCGATGCTTGAGAAACCGCAGCTGCATACAAAATCTTTGGCTTTGGATTTGGGCGAAGAACCATGGGATGTTGATGTTGTCTAGTTGTATGGAAAATCTGAGTTGGTGCATCAAGTGCTGCCTGATGCTCGCTGCGTAGAGGTGACGGTACAGGAGCTGGAAGATCAGTGTTACTGGGAGCTGAGCAAGAGACCATATCTGATAAAGGGATTGGTTGGACTGGAGTCTGCGGAGAAGAAGCAGAAGAGATGGAAGAATCAGAAATGGCTGTTGAAGATGGCAAAGAAATGACTGATGGAGTCATAGGCACCGTGAACCAGGGGGAGATATCAGTATCTGCTGCTAGTGATTGGCCCAATATTGAATCCTTGGACAACGATGCCTCATGATATAAAAATCTGCGTTCGTCCATCTTATAGTGCCTGCAGATATATATTTTGTGAAGTTGAGGATCAAAGCAAATAACACCTGCATGATCAGTAGCATCTCCAAGGTAAACACAAGGTGTACTACGAAAAGAGAATTTGTGAACATTATAAGATCTGAGCAGTGGATAAACTGTGCTCCCAAAAATTTTGAGATTATTATAATCTGGAGGTTTAGTAAATAACTTCTCATACGGAGATATATTACGAAGAACAGGAGATGGTAGACGATTCACAATATGAACTGCAACGGCAAAGGCATAATTCCAGAACTTGAATGGAACCTTTGAATGTGCCAGCATAGACAATCCTGTATCAACAATATGTCTGATTTTCCTTTCGACAGTTCCATTTTGCTCATGTGTATGAGCACAGACAATTCGGTGATTAATTCCTGAATTTTTAAGAAAGGTGCTAACATTGCGGAATTCACCTCCCCAATCTGATTGAAAAGACTTGATTTTGGTATTAAATTGCCGTTCAACCATTGCGACAAACTGACAAAGTTTTGGATACACATCACTCTTGAGTTTAATTGGATAAAGCCAAGTAAATCTAGAAAAATCATCAACCAAAATCAGAAAATAGCGTTCACCAGAAATAGAGTTCATTGGGGCAGGGCCCCATACATCCCCATGAATCAATTCAAACTTATTGGGTGTAACAGTACCAGTTGATGGCAAGTGAAATCTGCTAAGTTTACCAAGGCAGCAGGATTCACAAGTTTGAGCTGGAGTGTTTTTTATTGAACAAGGTAAATGAAAAGTGCTAATAATCTTGGAAATCGTTCCATATTGAGCATGTCCAAGCCTAGCATGCCAATCCTTCATGCTGGGCTTTTCGGCCATTAAAGCTTGAGGTCTCTTTTGTAGGTTTAGTAATTGCGTGCCTGAGACCTTGTACACACCATCCTCAGCAGGCCCCTCTAGCAGACGTTTCTTTGTGATCTGATCTTTCACAACAAAATGTGAGTCATAGAATTTAAAATAGCACTTATTGTCTTTTGCTATCTTGTTGACAGACAGAAGTTGTTTTTGAATCAAAGGCACATGAAGAACTTCATTCAAAAATAAGGGCTTATGTTGTGTTAAAAGAGCAGATTGACCAACATGTTTGATAGAGATACCTGAGCCATTTCCAATGATCACATTATCTGACCCCTTATATTCTTCTGAGATTCCGAGACTAGTTAGATCTGGTGTCATGTGGTGACTGGCTGCTGAGTCTGGATACCAATCAGTGTTTTTTCCAGACGAACTACAGACAGCAACATTTGCAATTGGTGACTCATGGTTTCTGTCAAACCTTTTCCTGCAGGTATTAGCTTGATGATTATTCAAGTTGCAGATTTGGCAAGGATTAGTGAACCATCTCTTGCCAGATTTGTTATTGTTGAAGCCTCCCTTGCTGTTGTTATTGTGTTTATAGCTATTGTTCTTGTGATAATTGTTGTTGTTGTTTCTGAACTGAGATGATTCGTGACGCGCCATATTGGCAACCATAGAAGCTGGTCTGCGTGAACTCTGCAACAAAATCTCATGTGAAATGAGCATTCCAGTCAATTCAGAGAAACTTACTTCGTTCTTCCTCGATGAAATTCCAGCAAGGATAGGATGATAATCTGGTGGTAACAATCTGAAAATATTTGCATTGAATTCAGCGTTTCCAATCGGCATCCCTGCTTGAGCAAGTTGATCTTTGATATTCTTGGCTTCTTTGAGAAACTGTGACATCGATTTGTCTTCTGGAGACAGATTTTGTAGTTCCATGTGGAGCTGAACTTGCCTTGCGCTAGATTGGGCGCCAAAGGCTTCTTTGAGTGCTTCCCAGACTTCATAGGCTGATTCCTGTCCTACCACGTACGGAAAGACCTCCTCAGTGAGAGAGGAAAGTATCCAGCCGACTAGTAGCTGGTCTTGATAAACCCAGTTCTGAAACTCAGGATTGGGAATAATGGTTTTGGTTTCTTGGTCGATGATTGTTGCTGCAGGGGCTGCTGTCCCGTCGATATGAGACGCGAGGTCATAACCCTTCAAAATTGGATTGAATTGGGTTTTCCATATCAGATAATTAGTTGGCTTTAGTTTAATGGCAAAGACGAACTGTGCATGTGGTAGAGTGGACGGGCTTGTTGGTGTAAGTGAAGAAGATGACAAAGAAGATATATTAGAGGATTGAGTTTTTGAAGACATAACTGATTCGGGCTCTGATACCATAATAGAAGACAGTGTATTGGAGAATCAAGCTCATTCCTTACTGATCATTTACATGGTATATATATACAGTATACAAGTAACTGACGATATACAAGATCCTACAATCAATCCTCTAATGCAGCTATATCTATGTTAGCTAAGTAACTGACGGTGACAAAATCAGTCCTTGATCTTAGCGATGTAAATGAATGCTGTGATTGCTGAGATCAAGTGATCCTATAGATGGATGGTTGACTGATGGTGATTGCTGAGATCAAGGGTGACTGACTAATAATTATGAAGTATGTAATGACAGTTTCACTGCAAGTTGTCGGACAAGGCACCATCTCTAAGCCTTTCAGGCCTTCGAGGGGTCTTTGGCAAGGTGACCTACTATCGCCTTACTTTTTTGTGCTATGTATGGAGAGACAAGGACACCTTATTTCGAAGGAGGTGGGTTGCGGGAGTTGGAATCCAATAAAGCTGAGTCGAACGGGACCTCCCATCTCCCACCTATTCTTTGCAGATCACCTAGTTCTTTTTGTTGAAGCTGCAGATATGTAGACGCAGGTGATAGCAAGAACCTTGGAGTCCTTTTGCTTTGCATCAGGACAGAAAAATAAGTACAGCCAATACTTGGATCTTTTTCTCTAAGAACGTTTCTAGAGAAACTGCACGGTAGCTCAGCCATGGACTACAGGTTACTTGTACGAATAATCTTAGCAGGTATTAAGGGGTTCCCTTGATCCACGAGCGGATGACATGTAATACCTATCAACACATACTTGACAATGCCTAGAAGAAACTTGCAGGATGGCGCGCCAGGTTGTTGCCTCTAGTGGACTGGGTTACCTTAACCCAATCAGTCCTTTATTCACTGCCCATTTTCACGATGCAAACGGTACGTCTCCCACGCCAACTGTGCGACGATCTGGAAAAAATCATGCTAGATTTTATATGGGGTTCAACGAACGAGCACCGTAAAATGCATTTAGTTAAATGGGAGTCAGTGTGTCAGCCTAAAGCTGCAGGGGGACTGGGGATTAAACGCATTCGCCCTACCAATGATGCATTACTGGCTAAACTAGGTTGGGACCTGATTACTAAACCCACAGCTCTATGGGTCCAGATACTCTGAGCCAAATATCGATTAGATGCTATTCATATACCCCACATGATCGATAGCCCAGGGGCTTCAGTAATTTGGAGGGGGATATCGGCATCATGGCAATTTGTTTGTCAAAATAACAAATGGAATCTGGGCAACGGGAGGCGTATTTTATTTTGGCTGGAAAACTAGGTGGATGGATGGGGACCACTAATTCTTGTGGTAACCTCTTAAATACCTGATAGTATCCTCTATGCTACGATCGCAGACTTTACTGATGAAGGGGGCAGTTGGCTCTGGCAAGAGTTTCAACAGTACCTTCCGTCCACAGTTTGTATGAAGCTTGTGAATTTCTGCCCTAATGTCGAAGCTATAGGGGAAGACAGGTTGGTGTGGGGACTAACCAACCACGGGGGGTTCACAGTGACTTCAGCATATAAATTAATTGAAGGACACTCCACGAACATCAATCACAATCTTTGAGAGGTTATATAGAAATGAGCAAGACCGCAACAAATTAGATCGTTTCTTTGGCTTGTAGCTAAATGAAAACTCCTGACCAATCAACAGTAAGTGGCACGACATATTGCCATGGATAGCAGATGTCAATTCTGTGGGTAAGAAGAGTCAACTATACATGTGGTTCGAGACTGCCCGAGAGTGAAAGCTATTTAGTGTACATTTCCTTTTGAGGTGGTAGATATAGGCTTTTTCCAGCAAGACGAGGGGATGTAGCTGAAGTCAAACCTCACGAAGCATTCTCAAGTGCAGCAGGAAGCGTGGGCCATAATCTATGGTGTCGTCTGCTGGTTCCTATGGAAATGGCAGAACAACAGCCTTTTTGAGATTGGTTTTGAATGGCCGGTAGATGGTACCAGAATCATTATGGATTATGTTGTTTGGATAACAAGAGCAAGAGTTATGGCAAATTACGTGTTTCTGGCACAAGGCTTGCTCGTGGGGATCTCCGTGGGCTAGACTGAACCATTGGAGAGGTGGGTAAAAGTCAATTCGGATGGAGCAGTAAAACAAGGGTTCACAAAGGCGTTCGTCGGAGGTTTAATTAGAGACTATCATAGGAACTGGTGTGGTGGGTTTCAGCAGCATATCGAAACGGATTCGCCTTTATCTACAGAACTTTGGGGTGTTTTCTCAGGACTTACGTTGGCCTGGGACCTGGGATATCGACGGATTGTTGTCGAAGTGGACTCTCTAGAGGTCATTAACATTCTCTCTTCCTCTCACATAGTGCTGACTGATGATACTTTTTTGGTGACAGATATCTGCGAGCTGTTACACCGAGCTTGGGAGATCTAACTTCAGCATGTCTTCCGCGAAGGGAAGCAATGCATCGACAACTTGGCGACTCTCGCAGTCTTATTAAGTCTGAGTCTCCATATCCTACAGGAACCCCCGTTGGGCATCCAGGAGCTTCTCCATAGAGATGTGCAAGGAGCGTTGTATTCCAGAGCATTGCGTTAATCTTGTTTTTCTGTCCTTTGTAAACAAAATAAAAAGAGTTATTAGGCATACAAAAGGAGTCAAGATCTTATCAAGGATCTAATTATATATTTAGGCATTTAACTTAATTATGACGATAATTGATAAAAAAAGTTGTAAGGTTTAAATAAGTGTTCACTAAAAAAGAAATTGTAGAATTATCATACTAAACCACTGTGTCAATAGTAACATGATCATCATATAGATATATGGTATAAAATATTAAAATAATTAGTTCAAGGCAAATGAAAGATTGTTGGTGTATATCCTACAACTGGTCAATTGGTTGTATATTTGTAATGCAGTTAATTAAAGACATTCTTTATTTTATACATTTTTGTTTAACTAATTAACTAACTTATAAAATAAAGCCTATATAAGATAAATATAATTTGCAAATAAAATTATAATGAGATCGTGATTATAAAATTCATATTGCATTTAGGTATTGCTCCTAATTTGTTCATAGTCATTGCAATGTTAATACTAAACTTTAATAGAGTATAAATATAGCACATATTATATTTCTTCTTTATAGCAGAAGTAATCTATCTCATAGATTAAAGTATGGAGATATTCAAGCAATCGTGTGAGTGCTTGTTAGATAACAACTTCACTAAATTGATCTGACATGAGAACTTCATATAGAATATTGCTTTTGTGTCTATGAAAATACTCATTGTGATAATTGTATAAGTGATCCTTTGACTTAAGATCTTAAAAGTATCTTTATATGAATTGTTATATTCTGATATTATTTAGAACTCAAACTAGCAAATAATTATCGGTTGATAGTTATTGGATACAACATGAACTATATAGAAATAACTTATTGATCAATATATAATTCGTCACCTTAAAGTAATTAAGAAGAATGTTTCATTATTTTCTATTATTAACAATTTGAGAAATTCTTGACCAAAGTGGAATGGGAGTTTGGAAATAATTTTTAAATGACATTCAAATAATCAATTATTAATATTAAAGAACTAATGTAATAGGATAAACATAGTAAATACTAATTTCATATTCTATGTTTAATAGATCTTATAAAAAATCATATATAAAAAGATTAGTGAAAACTACTTTGATATTTCTAATATTTAGATGGTCATGATATATTGTTAAATGCTAATATTGATATATGGATGTAAATTATTTAATTAGAGAATTAAATATAAATTAAAGGAGTTTACATTATCTAATTCTAAATATAATATATTATTATAATTTATATCATCACCAACATATTTAAGAATTTAATAATATAGTTGAAGAGAGATAAAGTTGTAAGGTTTAAATATGTATTCACTAAAAAAGAATTTTGTAAATTATCTCATTAAATCACTATCCCAATAGTTACATAATCATCATACAGAATACTATAAAATACTTAAGCAATTAGTTTAATGCAAACGATAGATTGTTGGTTTACATACAGTCAATCAGTTGGTTATATATTTATGAAATGGTTAATTAAGGACGTTGTTTATTTTATACAAATTTGTTTAATTAACTAACTTATCAAAGAAAATGTATGAGATAAATATAATTATAAGATTCATATTATATTTAGTTATTATTTCTAATTTGTTTATACTCATCGCATTATTAATATTAAACATTAATAGAGTATAAATACTATCACAAATTATATTTCATCCTTATAAAAGAAGTAATCAATCTTATAGATTAAAATATGGAAATATTAAAGTGAACATGTAAGTACTTGTTAGAAAACAAGTTCCTTAAATTGAACTAACATGAGAATTTCATATAGAATATTACTTTTGTGTATATAGGAATATTTATTGTGATGATTGCGTAAGTGACTATTTGATTTAAGACCTTCAATCTCATATATGAATTGCTATATCATCCTAGTCAAGAGTAGTTAATTGATAGTTATTGGATATGACACAAACTTTTTAGAAATAGTTTATTGATCAATATATTGTTTGTCACCTTAAAGTAATTAGGAAGAATGTTCTAATATTTTCTATATTATTATTAATTTAAGAAATTGTTGACCAAAGTGGAATGATAGTTTGGAAATAATTTTCAAATATCATTAAAAGAATCAATTACTAATATTGAAGAACTATTATAATTGGACTCCAATAGAATAGACATTAATTTCATATTCTATGTTTAATTGAACTTACGTGAAAAAACCATGTACAATAATATTTATTAAATCAATTTGACATATTTATTTTGATTTATAAATGTAAATTATTTAATTAGAGAATTAAAGATATTTATCTAATTACAAATATGATAAATTTATAATTTATATTCATCATCAAATGAATGCTATCAAATACCCGTTTCTGCTGTGAGCACCGTTCAGATCACTGCCAATCATACAAATAGTTTTGCACAGGCCCAGGTATTTAATAGTAGGCAGGCATAGGTATCAATGTTAACTCATAACTTCACTTTTCAGGCATGCCTGATTGAATTCCAGTATTCATGCAGTCTATTGTTTGCTCAAACACAAGAAAGTACCCGTGAGGGCTTCCAAAATTGACAAATAGTTCAATTCAATATCAATAGCGTACATAAGAAACATTTGGAGATAACACTGAAAAACTAACCTCTCATAACTACAAGGAACCTCATTTCTATCCCTAATGTATTTTCCAGCTAATTATATTGGCATTATTTTCCAGGAAAAAAAAATCCTGGATGTTACATGTTTGACTGAGACTATTCCTTCAGAAACTTGTGTATTGGGAATTACTATCGGTTGCTGTGTTGAGATTTGGTATACCACCAACATATGACATATGTACAAAAGTGATGAGCTAAATCGACTTCATGTAGATTCTTCTATCTTGTAATTAACAACAGCATTACATTCGCTTGCTTCCACCCCTGAAATGTAAAAGCCAGTCAATAGATTAGTACATTAATTTGACAAAAATATGGATTCCCTATGCTTCAAGAGGCTCGGTGCTAAACCTGGCTTGACGGCTTCAGGATCACCAACTTTATCCTGAGGTGTCTTCCCCGAATCGCATAATTTGCGTGAAGCCAATGGCATCTGGCTGTAAGCTGAGTGCAACTGTTGATGAATCTCTCGTAATGTCCCAGAATCCTCATCACGCCTATCCATCTCTATAAGCACCTGTGAGTAAACATATTATCAGAAACAGGACCATGACGCAGACAGAGAGGGGGACGGAGTGAGCTTGGAGAGTAAATGTCACCTGGGCAGCATTCTTCCTAAAAGCTGGGAGGAAACGCTGCCTACAGTACTCATTAAACAGAAGTGTGGAAATAATCAAAGGAATAGTGAAACCAGAAGCAATTGGTGATTCTTTAATCCCAAAAACTCCAAGGGCTATGATTTGTGTCAACACCAATGAAAAGATTGTTGTGTTGTGCACAATAGGCCAGTACTGCCCTCCGCTGTCATATATCTTTAAATAGACATTAAGAATCTACAGAAGAAAAACAAGAAGTTAATAAATGCATTAAATTCTATCCTCCTCTCTAAATACCCATAACATCTTCCACTATCCCCATTCCCACCACACCAAGACCAAAAGAAAGAGAATATTCTCAGGTACATTATTTTACAAGATTCAGTCGACCTGAAAAGGAGAAAAAATACAGAATGTTGCTAAGCATATCCATCATACAAACTATGTTCCTGAGGTCGACCAGATATTGAAACGCTGATACATTAAATACAAAACAAAGAGAGAAAGAGGGAAACCTCATTTGGCAAAGAAACTGTTTGTTACACTCATGTCTTTATAGTTATACCTTTGGAGAAACTAACTCCATCCTATGGAAAAAAGACAATATTTATTCATGAAGTAATTTTGAAACGAGAAAATAAGAGCTTCAGTAAGATGCTCTCTTTGAGCTTTCTTCCTTCTGTTTCATTATAACCCTCACTCTAAATACAGATTTTACAAAAAGAAGAAAAAAAGAAGAGAAAGAGAATTTGTCTTTGTGATGTTGGTTTGAAGCACGAAATGGAGGACCATGATCATGAAAATCGAATCGAATCAAGAATTTGTCTAGGGACTTAATTAAGAAAATTAAAATGACAGTCAGCTGGGAAAAACTGTTCCAATCCAAAAGCTTTTAGGAGACTTAGCTTGCTTGTTGGCAGGAATACTTTATCTAACGAAAAATCCAGCTAATTTAATGAAAATTTAACCTACATAATTTAATGACACATCTCACGCAAATAGCATTATAAGCACAAGCATTAATAGGAGAGATTTTTACCTGATTTCGGTACACAAGGTAAGCCATTGCAAAATAAAACAGCAAAAAGGGTAATATCAATGGTGCCATGACTGCACATGTGAAGCCAATGACACCAAAAAGTAAGACCCTTGGAACTTCTGTGTGATATGGAAAGGTCATAAGCCAATAGGATGAATCTTCACTGTCTAGCAGAATAAATTTCTTTATAAGATTGCAGAGAAGAGGAAAAAGTTGCATTACTTCACAGGCCAGACTTGCCCATCCTGATGTCAGTGCGTAAGTCATGAAGAAGGTAGCCTACAAGTAATTTAAAACAAACTTATGTACTTAAACTATAAATGCTGCTTTAATGAGGCACAATAACAACAACAAAAAAAGAGAAGAAGAATAAAAACAACTAGATAAAAGGGCAGTACTGTCTTCAATAATACTAAACACGAAAATTATAAGACGACAACATGTGCAGAACAGAATCAAATGTTAAGCATACATCAGCATTTTGAGTAGAGTTGCATGATCAGTGGAAATGATAAATGATGTGCCATTTTTTCATAATGGGTAGTCACCTGAGAAGGAATTGCTTTGGCCAGTTCGGTAGGTATGTCCCTCACACTAGTGAAGAGACTCACCTGACTGATAACAGATCCAGATAGAACATTAACAAAGAAAACGTTCCAGATAGTGAAATACAAGATTTTGACACATGCACTCCTTTTCCTTCTGCTACGTGAAACATGCCCCTCCACCGAAGAGAATAGCATCATCATTGGTGGAACAGTATAGAGAAACAACATCAGGATCACACTAGGGAGATAGCCAGTTACCACATGGCTGATTATTGCCCTGCATTAAACCCAAAGTTTGCAAGCAAACATGAGTGCATCTGTCCAACCAGATTTCTGAATTGGACTTCACAGTTTAATCAATTGGAGCCACCCTCAGTGGTGATTGTAATTTTGTGCATGGGGATGTTCTGATATACAGGCGGCCATACATATATATACTAAGGAATGAATTAAATATTGTCTGCTTTCAGTACTTACTAACAAACATCAATATGGAATGTTAAACAAAAAGAATTGAAAATCTTATAAGAACTAGAAATGAATAATTAGATATGATCATCAGCAAAGTACGATATCTTTGAATTCTAAACTCAATTCACCTAATCCCTGAACCATACTAATTGGGCTAGATAATTCCATTCTGCTCTATTGGAAACTATGTAAACTACAATTCCAAAATTTTATAACCCAAAATATGGACGTTAGCCTGACATGACAATTAAAAGTTTAAATTTTTGTGTGCAGATCCATAACTTGATTGTGAATCAGCTCGACTATTGAACTCAAACAAAGACCAACAAATATATGTTGTGATTTGTCATTCCATTTTTACAAGAAATAGCACGTACATACCCCTGCATATATTGTCTCCAGATATTTATTCATTTCTTCATACCCATTATATTTTAACAAATTGCATCCATCACAATAATAAAGTTGCACACTTGGGAGTTATTTAATTTCACTTTTTTTCCTGTCTCAAGATTTTGACTTTTTTTTCTTTGAGAAAAAATAAAAAAATTGTTTAATTTTTTGTCTTGAAAAAAGACTTGTTTAATTGTTAATATTAGTTATACTTTTGTTATGAATAATAAACATATTAATTAATAACTAAAAGATAAATTAATATAATTATCAATAGTTAAATTTAAAGTACATCATTTTATATATAATACATAAAAATTATTGAAATACTTTTATTTGACAGATTCTCATATTTAAATACCATTAGTTACAACAAAAAGTAAAATAATATTTAATAAGTAACGTTAATTCATTTTTATCAATTTATCAATAAAATATTATATATTGTATTAGTGTCAATACTATTTTTAGTAGTTTATAATAATAAATTAGTTCTCCATTCAATTTTTGTCTATCAAGTAAGATTTTTTTTAAAAAAAAAGATACTTAATTTTCTCATATTTTAATATATAATTTATAGTTTTATTAGTAATTAATAACTAAATTTATAGATCAATTGAGTAAGCTTAATCTGAATCTATTTTAAAATATTTATTATTAGATTTAACTAATAACAAAGTTAATTATGAATAAAATATAATAATAAATTTCAAATAATAGTTACTAATAATTTCTCATATTTTCATTAATTAAATTCTCTCATTAATTAATTTATCTAATTTTAAAATTTATTAACATATATTAGTAATTAATTTCTAATACAATTTATAATTAGAAAAGGTAAAATTTAATTAATTAACTTCATCTAATATAAATACTAATAATAAATTTATCTTAGCTTCCTATTAACTCTTACTTATTATAGAATATTTATTAATAAATGAGTTTTAAAATATATATGATGATTTTCAAAAGTTATGCAAATTGAAAGAATTCCAAAACAAACACTAAAAACAAAAGTGAAATCAAGTATATTGATCGAAAATTAAAAACAAACATAGAAAAGAAAACGAGCATATTAATTAAAAATTGAAAACAAAAGTAGAAAACCGAATATAGACGTGAAGATAATTTAGTTGTCATCCTTTGGACACTAACAAAACCAATACGCAAGATCCGCCAAGAGCAATAAAAGACAAGTTATGGATGATATCACAAACCACCTATGCATTTGAAGTAACATTGCCGTTACGAATTTTAAGTTACACAGAAACTGCATGCACAAAAATGTCACAAGGATCAAAACACAGACATTAAGACCAAAAGAACGAATCTATTAATTTGATGATGAGAGAGCACTTACTTTTTCAATATTCCTTTCAAAAAGGGAAAGGTGCGAGATAATTTGTCTAGTTGAGTCAGGCCCTGTACAAATGTGACAGGAACAAGAAAAATAAACATGAACACTGCAGATGCCAAAATTGTTGCTATCTTACGGAGCCACATCTGTCTATATGGTATAGAGAGGTTTGACCATAAAATATCTTGTGGTTCTGGGGCCATTTGAGTGACCCACAACATAGGATTTGCTGTCTGAAGCATCCGTGTGGCAACCACAGCAGCATAACGAGTTTTGAAGAACACAAAAGCTGAAGGACACTCCTGTACCATAACGAAGAACAATTCAGGTACATGGTAAAATAGAATATCCATAGAAACTACTTAAAAACTATTAACTGCATTTGTTAAAACTTAAGAGGTTTTGCATAAAAGACACAAACTGAGAATCAGACTGCACATGAAACATGAGAGGGAGAAGTAGTATGAGAATTAAAAGGCAATAAACATAATGAATAAACTTGTTTGTTTCAAGAGTTTTACATTTTCTGGCGAAGCCAGATTCAAATCAGTAAAGCTGACGCCATCGCTAACACTTCCAGATTCACTAGAAAGAATTTTAAAAGAAGTTGTACTTGAGGCACAGAAACAACATGGCCTTGGATCCGACCCATCCATAGGACCAGCCTTAATCAAATGACAAACCTTTTCTGCATCCCTCTGCAAGGAAATCAAGCCTCAAAAAATGTTAAAACAGAAAACTTCATGGGATATGATAAAAAGCATGATGTTGTTCATTTAAGTTTAAATTAGGGGGGCACAGAAACATAAGGCTTGGAAAACATCAATTTACAGCAGTAAGCACTCACTGTGTTCACTACTAAAGTTAAGATCTTCAAAATACCACCAATAAGTCAAAAATTGTTGGGTAGTTATATAACACATTGCATTATCAATTAAAGTGTGACATATAACTTTTATCTTGATATGTTTTTGTACATCATAACTTGTGTACAAACCCATTTAGAGAATAGTGAACACAAAAGAATCCATTATTTAGCAGCTATATTGTTGGGAAATATATTGGAAAAAGTACGAATCAAATAAGACATCTTACATACTGAAATATTGAATTTGCAGTAAATGATGCCAACATGGAAATCACTGGAGAAAGATGCGCACCATTAATTTATGGAGAATACTGCATTCATACACCATCTGGTGTGACAAATAATCTGATCCATAATAATCAGTAAAGAATCTTTTCACTGCATCACTGTATGATTGCCCTGGAGACCATGGAATTGAACGAACAAGAACTGTAAAATGACTTGCATTTGGGGGAGATTGGGTTACATGTGCTAGCCTCATCTTAGCAATGCGTTTATACTCCTGCATTTAAGAGTCATAAGGCTAAATTACCATGCTTTTATACCTGCTGGGAACAAGTGCAGAAGAAAGAGAGTATAGTTTTGCATCCTTACAAAGTAAAGCAGACCACAAGCCGCAATTGACATGATGTACAATGCAAAGCAATGGGTCCAAAGCCTGAGGAGATTAAAGCAACCAAAATAAATAGAGAGAAGACGATGTCAGTCACCAGATTCTGTGATGTAAAGCATAAGTTGCATCATTAATAAGGACAATGTAAGTCCCTTCAGATAATAATTACAGAAACAGCAATCCATAAACTTTCTATAGCATCAAATTCAACAATTTCTTTCTGATTCTGCCAGTGGTTCATTTTGCTAGATTTCATAAAGATACTTCTTTTGGAAAAGAACAAGATATGAAGAAAAAAAACCATAAGGAAAAGAAGAAGGGCTAAAATATTCCTAACAACACCCAGGCAACACAATTGGAGACTTGAGCAATGATACATAAAAGCACTTCATAATCCATAAAGAGGTTTGAACAGATCCAACTGTAGGACAGTACCCAATAACAAGATGGATTAATTTTTATAACAGCTTCATGAATACAAAAGAATTATTTAAAAGAAAAACTTACCATCTAGAATTTGATTTTACATTCTCAATTGAAAATACTTCCAGTGATTCTGAAGGTATATTCTTGTGCTGCATATCTTTGCCATAATAATTTACTGGAAGCACCACAAAAATGCAAACGATGGCAACTATGGAGAAAGCTCGTATACTGCAGAGGGAAAAGAAGCAGTAGCTGTTATTACTCACATAGAATAATAGATACACGAATCCATTATTGCGCAAGTATTAATCACTAAAATGAATTGACAGAAAGAAACTTTAAGCATTAGAAACATCAGTTGGCCTTTTTTCAATCATGAACTCAGCTTTACTGCAGGCCTAACAATATAATCAAAAAACAATGATGAGCTTCCTAACCATAAAACAAATCGGTATTGATATTCTAGCAACCTATAAAGGCTCGTCTGAACTGAAATCAAACTCGTTAAAGAGTCAATATTGCCACCCAAAAAATTTTAAAATTCTGACACACCTCTTGAGCTGGCATTCAAGTAAAAACACTAATCTTCAACAAAATCAGCTAGTAGTGTACCTTTGAGCAGTAAAATGCAATCAACAGGAATACAACCATCAAAAGCAAAGCTCAGTCCTCCACCAAGAAGGACATACCAGAGATGGAATTATCAATTCATGCAGGCAGGTTTTACCCACCTGAAAATGAGAAGTCTTTGAAAAACCACAGCATCCAAGCCACCAATAGCCAATATCTCATCTTCACTTGTTTCCCAGGCTCTCAACAACCAACTTGGTGAAGGCACAAATCTTTCCAGAAAGAAATGATCATCCGATCTCAAGCATACAGAAGCAAGCCTCCGACCAAAGTACACAATCTTATTGCTTGGTTGCTTTCTCAGTATGGAATACAAGGAAAAGAGCACCGCACACAAAGCTATGTTTATACCAGCTGAAGTTAAAAGAGCACCAACTTCCATCTGTGTCTACACTTGTATCTGTAAACAACAGAAATTTCAAGATTACAATTGAAGATCAACGCAGAAAGGAACACATAAGCCTTTTATGAAAATAAATGTTGCATGAAATGGTTTCAAACAAGAAATTCTAAGTAATAAAACAGAAACATATTGCTTACCAACTTTTACTCCTTTCAACTGCGCCAAAACCAGTGGCAAGTAAAGAAATTCGAAACAACCCAGATTGGGCAGTTTCTAACATAACAACAGACAATTATATATAAAAACCTTCTCATCCTTTTCTCTCCTCTCCATTTTAAACTTCAGAAAACAGGAAATCACCAGATTTTGTGGGAAAAAGAAAGGAACAATCTTTATCCACACACAACACAAACCGCAAACAATTCATTGAGCAAGCAACTCCACATCCTTGATGGAAGCAATTTTCAGTATAACTGTCACCGGAAACCCAAATTTCAATGTTTTGAAATTCTAGGAGCCACCAAGCAGTTCATGATATATAAACATTTAATTATAAATGAAATATTATATCCATGGCGACATATATTAACTAAATTCTTCAATTGAAACTAAAACCATCAACTTTATCACAGAATTCAACGTTTAAGATATCGAAATCGAAAAAAAGAACCACAAGTTTTGAGAAAATAAAATCCGAAAGTCATCCAGAAACGAAAAACAACCATATAATTATAACCCTGGCAAAAAAAAACGCATTTGGGTCTATAGTTAAAAGAAACAAAAAGAGAAATAAACAGAACCTATTCACAAGCCTATGAAAACCAAAACCAAGGCATTGAAGCAGAAACCGAATGCAGAGGAAGAGAAAGTGAAACGAAGCGTCAAAGCACGATTAAGTGATCTTTCCCGTTGATTGCTTCCACGCCATTCACCCTCTGGGTTTTTGCTTCAAGGTTACATATGGATCAAACTATATCCTCCAATCTTTTTGAAAAGAGAACTGGTTTTAGTTTTTCAATAATAATAATAATAAATTTCAAATTTACTAACAGTTACGGAAAAAAATATTATATATTTGCCTTTTTTGTCGCTTAATTAAATTTCTGTATCTTTGAATCACAACTAAGAAGGTGGTACACGCAAATTAGTACTATTTAAGGTTGACTAATGGGAGGCGAATGCCAGCCACGCTGTGAATTGAAGAGAGACGGCGATGGATCCGCCACGTGGCATGCATGTGAATCGGGTGACCGGTTTTTCCAAGTATAGCGCCACTTGTGTAGTTTCTGGCAAAAACAGAGCATCACTGAAAAGATTCCATTGTCTTGATTGGGCATTGTATCACTGAACTAGGAGATTTTTTCAGTGGACTGCATAAATTATCTTCCTGTTTTGGTCTCCTTTTTCGGCCGTTATTGACTGTTTGGATGAGATTCCAGACAACACAGGGATAGCGTGTAAATAGATTGGGTAATATTACGCATAATTAGGAATAGTACCTGTATCTTTTAATAATTTAATTGATTTTACTAAGTTTAGATTATCCAAATTAGATCAATACTTCCTCGTCAAATGTGAAAAGAAAATTTAGTACATAGATGACATGCATTTCAAATATGCCGACCAAGTACGAAGTAACATCACTGTCAGTTGAGACATTACGATTGCCTCAAAATCACACGTATATGGACATGCTTTCCTGTCGGTAAGACGCGGAATCGTCGCGTTAAGAATAAGAGTAAATAACATCTTATTTTTATTTGCAGAAGCACTGCTGCGCTTTTGTTATAAACGTATCCTACAAAATACAAACAGAGCAGATTGATTAGCAGCAGGACAGATTCATAAATATCCGTAAGTGACCCTAAAATTTTAATAGAGATAAAATTTTATTTTTAATGGAGGTAAAATTTTAATGAAGGTAAAATTTTAATTTTTTATAAGATCAAAATTTAAAATAATAATTTTTTCATGTAAAATTTTTTAGAAGCAGTGAGGCAACTGCCTCCATTTGCTCTCAGTGTAGCTCCGTCCCTTATCAATATGATCAAATTATAATAACTTATGTTTGGAAATAAGGCACAACAAGAATAACATAGAAATAAATAAAAATATAAGAAAATTTTCAATTAGGTATTTTTATATCTTCAAAAGACAAAAGTGATTGATTTTACTATTGAATTTAAAATTAGTTTTATAAAGCTTATAAATTTCATATATATAAATTAGATTTACACAAATATAATTATATGTAAACTCTAGTCAATACACTTTTATGTGATTTGCCTCTTATTAAAACTAACCTAATTTAAATATGACTAAAATAAGTTATCTTACTGTTTTTATCCACATATAAACACGAGCTCTTACCAGCTCGTATCTCAGTTGTGTAACTTCCTAACTTCTCCACGTACAAAGACATGGGCTGTGACATGTATGTGTCCTACATTGTGTCCTTTCTAAAACAAATCCTTTACTAAATAAATACTCATATTCCAACCTTTGTTTTCACATCTGTATTCCATAAAAGAACATGCCCTGATATATAACCATGTTTAATCAGAGAGCAGATCCTCTTTCTAACGTTAACATGTCTTATTATGTCTAAGATAAAAACGATGACGTTTTTGCTTAAAAATTGGCCAAACTCACGAGGCTCTGTCACTTCTCCTTTTTAAGCTAAAAGCCAAGCCGTCGCTGACAAAGACAAACTTGGCTTTGACAAACATCCATTTTATTATTATAAACATTTGGCTTTTAACGTTATCGTTTTTA
>JANKOE010000006.1:9496329-9508231 GCA_026284465.1 Erythroxylum citrifolium | reverse complement strand
GTTACAAATAGCTAATTAATAATATTTATAAAATATAATATAAAATCATTTGTAGCTATCAATAAATGCTATAATAAGCTTAATAACAACATTCTTTCAATGTCATGAAAAACTTATCTATAACATTTTTAAAGTGTTACAAAATACATATCTACTACATGTTAATGATGTTGCAAAAAGTTAATATATAACAATGTAAAAATGTTACAAATAGGTAATTAATAACATTTATAAAATATAATATAAAATCATTTGCAGCTATCAATAAAAGTCATATTAAACTCGACAATAACATGTCAAAACTGTTACTAAAGCATCATATCTTTAGTAACATGGGCTGCTATAGCATACTCATTAGTGTTACAATTCATATTTAATAACACTTATCACCTGTTACTGTATGTCATTTTTGTTGTAGTGTAAGGAGGTATCATGGATATAACTTTCCTGTGGGAGATGAGTAATTTCTACTATATTTTCTATTTTATTGGAAAGAGTACGTTTGATATTAGAAGGAAGATTTGCTATTGAAAGACTTGAAGAGAGATGAACAAGGTCACTAAGTAAAGAGTCACTTATATCATATAGAAAGATCTCCTTACTCACTTTTAACAAGAATAATATAGGCAAAGTCAATAACACTCATGGCTCTGATACCATCCAGACTACCCCTAGTTAGAGGGCATACGAGGATAGTAGAAACCCAAGGTATGTGGTATTGTTAGACCACATGAATCAAGAAAGACTCTTCTCACTATGACTCTTAGGTTCGTGAAATATTTCGCTGATAAGTCCCAAAGGAGCTGTGTCATAGGTTTCTAGCCTATATACTAGTAAAGTGGCTTATAGAATAGATTTCTGTAAGAGATTAGAGATAAACAAAGAATGACTGTAAATTTAGATTTCAAATATACTAGCTGAGACATAAGCCCTTCTTCTCTGTGTAGGCGTCAATTCTTAAGGCCTACTTTTAGAAATCTAAACTGATCAATATTTTCCCTGTTTAGCTTCAGACCTCAAACAAGGTCTATAATCCAAGACTTTCTAATACAAAGAATCCTTATAAAGAGGCAAGTGTAGAGTAGTGGGTTTAATTTAAAATGTAAAAAATTGGAAGTCAACTCTACTGAGTACAATATCTGTAATCAGAATGTTACTTTATACAATAATTGCATTCATAATGTATGAAGGAGCAGGATAAAACTTGGATTTTAAGGCAAAAGACATAGCTCCTCTTCAGCCATCTCCGCCATCGAGCGAGATAGAAGCACAGTTCGTCTCTATCATTACAATTGCAAAAATTAGTCAACTATGACTACAGCACTACATTGTTTCAAATTTGTATTCTAAATGTGAGATTTAAGTAGACTATCCATAAACATGCATTTACATTTTAAAAAAAAAGGAATGCATGAGAAGAGAAGATGTTATCCCAAAACTTACACTACACGCAGGTCCATAGACAGACAAAAGTCAACTTATCCATGATTTGTGGATAGTAAGTGACGTGACGAAACCTCATTTTCTATGAGACAGTCCGTCCTTTGAACAATTTTTCTTCTATGTATTGTTTTTTTGGTACGAACTTCTATGTATTTTTTGATCTGTTTTTATTCATCACATTTAATGTTTATCTTCTACTTTTGATCGAGACTACAAAGGCCCAAATGAATCTTTAATAAGCCCATAAAATGGTTATTCAAGGAGGTCAAGAGTTGCAATTTGGTTAAAGGGTTTGTGTAAAAATTCAATTATTAACACATTACATTACGGAACATAATTAATGAAATTAATCATTGTTTATATAGTAAAAAAGTTATTAAAACGTATTATTAAAATATAATTTAAAATATTAAAATGTGTATTACTACATTTTAATATATTACAAAATTTAATTTGTAAGTCTTTAATAATATTAGAATTAAGAATATATTTGTCAAAATTAAAAGTATTAAAGACTTATTTTAACATTTTGTCTCATTATTTTATGCCATAATTTTAATAGACAAGATGACTTTCATAAAAGAAAATATCTCTATGACTTAATTTTTGTAAATAATCACCTTTATCTTGAGCCTTATATTCGGTACTTTTCACGTCGAGGAGTTGAGGCTTTATTTATTAAATAATTCAAAATTGCCTCTTAGCTTTCCAATCTTTGAGACCGGGTTCAATCCCCTAATCAAAATTGATTGTTTGAAAACAAGACCCTGAGCCTTGGTTTGATTGGTTGGCACTAAGGATGGCAACTAGGCCCAAGCCTAACCTGACCTAACACGGCCTGAAGCCAACGGATCAAGTTCTAGTTGATCAAACTCGAGCCAGAGCCTAGTCAAGGTTTTGACCTTTATATGCAAAACGACATCATTTTGGCATTTTAAATTGAAAAAAATTTTGGTTGGCCAAGTTAGACTGAGGCCTGAGTCTACTGTCTTGGGCCCGACCTATTGCCATCCCTAGTTAGCACTGAAATGAAAATGCATAACCTATCACAATCCAGTTAGATTAATCTGTTGATTGGTTCCAAATTATTGATTCACTAAAAATAACCTACATAAAATATGTGACTGATAGACTAATACATGATCTCGAGAGTCTATTTTCTCAGAAATAGTAATTATAAATTAATAACAATTCAAAGCTTGATAAAAGAATAATGTTAACTGTAGGATTATACAAACAAAATTCTTTGAGATTCCAATTCTAATACTTGCTTATCGAAAAAATCATTGGCAGGTGACTAGCAACAAAAACAACACTGTACAAGTGAAATGGAATCATACAAGGCCGTCTTGTTGGAGGTGCATCTTTTGGACTTTGCTGTTAAACTGATTTGGGCAATAAATCAATTTTGTGCATTTGGAGAAAATGAAGATGGTAAATGGGATTTCTTTGTATATTTAATTCAAAAACAGCAATAAAGCCTTTCAAGGGAAACGACATGAAAATTGGCCTTTGTTGACGTGTGGAAGACAGCAGAAACCCCACACAAACAAAAACCCACATGCCTATCGTAATCACAGATGTGACAAAACCCTTGTAACTTGGGATCCATTAGCTTGGTTGGAGCCGTTAGACCATGACCCAAATTTGGTTTACCGTTCAAAGCGTGGTATTTCTTTGGTCTTGACCATTTAACCGTAAAAAAAGACTTTGCACCTTCGAAACATACGTTACTTGGAATTGTTCCACTTTCTTGTCACCAAGTCTTGCCTATACGACTAGGATTGCAACAAATCAATGGAACAAACAGGGGAGATTTTCTTTTAGGACACCCATGTTTCCCTAAGCACACAAATTGCATTTGTTCTAGATTACCGGTGACATGGAAAGAACAGAAACAGGAATTGTTGTTTGTCTAAACATGAAAGGCTTGTAAGAAGAATTTAATCGGTCCATATCATGGAGTGGTCCAGATAAGAGACCCCGCCATTTATTGAGCAAACCTTTGAGATGAGGCACGTTCTGAATTAGACAAACCGCATCCCCATGTGCAGCTCCACATGTAACTGAGAAGTTTTAAATGCTCTTGGCAAGCAACTACAGGGAAACACGATTCTTCAACCAGAAACTTTAAGGATGGCATTTGCAAGAATTCAAATTAGAGACAAGGGGGTGGCGGTAATTGTGCTTACCATGTTATCAGAACAACGGTCAACTAGTAAACTAAAATCCAAATCCACAAATCACAACTCACTTCTTTTCATTTTCACTATGAGAGAAAAACTTTAGCTACAACTACAATTGGATTAAGCTAGATGCTGGCACAAAATTATACTTGTGAGGAATCTTCAACCTTCTGCTTCAAGCTGTGTTCACTAAAATTCAATGTTCCATCTTTGAACAACAAATTTTCTTACAAAAGAATGGAGCCAAAAACAAAAGAATACAAAAACAAAGGAAACCTTACATGTACTGAAGAGCACCAACACTACCACTAAAACGCCTCTCGCCAAATTGCAGGCGTTCTTCTGACCCTATTGACACAATTTGTTCTTCGTATTTGGGTGGCAAGTGTGTCTTGGGGTTGTGGAAGTTGGAGAGCAGTCAACAAAGCGAAGCACTCTCTTCCAGCTACCATAATCCCCGTGTAAGTGCTAGTGTTACTCCGGTGATGATCGTATTTACGTGTCCACCCATGTAAGCATGTGTTTTATATTAGGCGTATGATCCTAGGAACACTTAAATCTGTTTCTTCACTGAACCTGCTCGCCTATCAAATCTAGACCAACAAGTAAGAATGATATGCCTTGAAATAGCAAGAAGTAGAAATGAATCCCCTGAGCAGATAGTAGGCTCCTTGCTGCAGCTGTCAAAAGCAGGAAAGCCAAAGACAACTCCTTGGTGTAAATCCTATTATGTTTCTTCTTCTTTTTAGCCTTTTGCTCATGTTGCCTGACTTCCTCCTTCAGTTCTTCCAGATTTGAATCTGAAGAACCTCTTTGATGCTTGAGCTCCTTGTTAGCCAAGGAGATAAGATCGCCCTCAGAAGAACGGCCAGACTTCTTTGTGACAACCCATTCATATGCACTGCCGAGCTGGAATAGACCAGAGATCATAGCATTGAACTTGGTCACCGACATGGTATTCTCAAAAAGGAGGTATGGGACAATGAAGGGGAACGATTTTGGAGCTGGGAGGATATTGAGAAAAGACATAGTAGCAGGGATATAACAAACAACCCATGACGGCAGCTCAGCCTCAGGCACAAACATTGTCATGGGGAGAATGATACAGAATAGGGTGAAAGAATAAAATGGTAGGATCAATTTTCGAAGAAGGAAGAAAAGAAATATCATATTGAATTTCTTCCATATGCTAATCTGCAAAACAGAGGCAACCAAACAGATTCAGCAAATTGAACGTAGCATATTCGAGGAACTTGGCAATGTGATCAAGAAATTTCAAGAATTAAAGTACCTTGGCTCGGATTATATCCGGCAAACAGAGCCTGAACAGCTGCATGGGTCCAGAATGCCATCTATGTTGCTGTTTTCTGTATGCCTCGTATGATTCAGGTAACTCACATTGACACTGCGAATAAAAGAAAAGGGAAAACAAACTCATTAATCTTCAACAGAATCAATGACAACTTTCTTCAAAGACACTAAAAAAAATCAAGAATAAAGCATCAAGGGATTAAACAGACAGTAATATACCTCAACGTCATTGAGGAAAATGAATTTCCAGCCATTAAGATGAGCACGGACAGCAATGTCCATGTCCTCGACAGTAGTCCTCTCTAACCACCCACCAGAATCCTCCAAGGCCTTTATTCTCCACACACCAGCAGTCCCATTGAACCCAAAGAAGTTGATGAAAACACCATTCACTTGCTGCTCTACTTCAAAATGGAACGCCAAATTAATGTTTTGCAATCTCGTTAGTAGGTTCTCATCCTTGTTAACAAACGACCATCTAGCCTGAACCAGCCCTAGCTCTTCATTATCCTGTAATCAAAATACCGTAAAGAACCCCCAAGTCAACTTCACACTTCCCTGTGCTTAACTACTAACCTCCAAATCATACAACTTTCAAGTAAATGAAATTTCATACAGGTTCAAAAGAACAACATACCGAAAACAAAGCAGGAATCAACATACCCTAAAATGAGGGACAGTCCTTTTCAAGAAATCAGGCGTTGGCTGGAAATCGGCATCAAAAATGGCAACAAATTCATAGTCTTTAACATAGCTGCAATTCATAGCCGACTTGAGATTACCAGCTTTATACCCATCTCTAATAACCCGATGCCTATAGACAATGTGGGCACCATCTTGCTGCCATTTCTGCACCTCCTCTTTGATCAACAACTGCGTTGTGGGATCATCAGAATCGTCCAGAACTTGAATCAAAATCTTGGATTTAGGCCAGTCTAAGTTACACACGGCACCAATTGATTGCTGATAGACCTAAATAAACAGAAAAAAAAATGTTAAAAAAAACTCCAGCTATAACTTAAAAAACAGTTTAACTTAATTAATTAACATACCTCCTTCTCGTTACACATGGGGATCTGAACAAGTACCATAGGAAAGTAGCCACTTTCTCCCGACTCCAGATCGGCGTCAGGGTCTTGCTTGGGAATGGGTTTAATCTTCTTAAACCGAACCCAGAAACAACCCAAGCACAGAACAAGCCTATCCAGACTCTGGATAAGGAACAAAATAACACACATGTTGGATAAGAACTGCAGAGGAGGAGCGAGATACTCCACACGAATCAAAACCCAGCACGAATACAAAGTGCCGAAAATGTCTTTGAACCCAAACGTCGACGCTACGAGGTACTGTAGTTGAAGATGTGGAGCACCAAAATGCCAACCTTTGAAATAAGCAGCCACCTCGAAACCTAGTAAAAGCACGGACAACCATAGAAACAGTTTGATGCATGTGTAGAACCGGGACTTTACTGCCGGGTTTTCGTTGTTCGCGGTGTCGGCGTCGATGTCGGTGTCGGTGCGGCCAGAGCGGATGCGTCCTCTGACGACGGAGCCGAGGGAGACCATTGCCGCAGCAATAGAACTTAAACAGCCAGCGGCTTTGTGGGCTTTGAGGAGAAGGACCCATGTGAGTTGTTTGGCGTTTTTGTTGCGAGATTTTTCACGGCGACGCGCCGGCGAGCCTCCGATGAGGAAATCTTCATCCGACGGGCCTTCGAGCTCGACCATTGACCAGTTTGGGTTCTCCATTTTGACCACAACTGGCATGCCTCTGTGGCTCTCCTTCGACCACCAATCGAAAGAAGGTGCCATTTTGATTAGTTTAAGCTCAATGTATCCTTGTTCTGATCTATCCCAAAAAATAAATCAGAACCCACCAAATATATCCCCAGAAAATCGAGTGCTTTTTCTTCCTCTCTTCGGTTAATCGCTCAAAAAGGCTGCGTCTTTGATCTCATTGTCAGAAAAACAGAGGAAGAAACAGAAATGGTGACACAGAGAGACCCAAAAACCAGGTTTTGAGATGAGCAATATATATGTATAAAATAAGAAATTTGGAGAGAGAGAATGGATGTAAAGATGTGGACAGAAAAGAGAAGCTCTCACTCAACTCCGCTGGGAAAAAAACGTAATGAAAAATGAAGAAGAACAGCAACTTATGTAGAAAGAGAAAAGAAAAAGCGATATATAGAGAGAGACAGTGTGTGATGAAGTGATGTACAGAAAAGATTATAGGAAAAAGATGGTAACAGCTCAACACGTCTTTGTTGTCCTTCTGATTCTCTCTAACTAAGACCCTATAATGCTTGTTTATTTAACAAATACTATACACTAAGAAAACCTCAAGGGCTGTTCACACAGAAAGTTAGACAGATGATTGCTATAAATCCAACAAAAATTACGCAGAGCCAGCACGTTGTACTGTCGATATCAGATTAGGTTTACAGAGTAGGAATCTAACAAGATGCAAAACCCTGTAATTTTATTGGAAAGAGACTAATCACTGGATCTTGTCAATGTAATCCCGTGGTTATATTTTGCTAATTATTTTTGGAAAATACAAAACCAAAAATAAACTAAACTTATAATGACATTATTCTCCTCCTGTTTTGGTTGTTCTTACTGTTTTTTTCTCCTCCCATACTTGTTACTCAGTGGCAAATACGGGAAGTTACCCACCCAATTCTATTTATCTTTTTCAAAATATAACTAAATATAAACTGATTTGCATGATTAGCTAATTAATCACACGCGTAAATTTGCGGGAAAAAGTGTAACCAAATCCATCTCACCCACCCAAGCGCGTGGAGTTTTCTTAATTTTGGCCACACGTCATAATTGCCGCTCGATTTATCAACCATCATCCAGCTGTCAGGGAGTAGGAGGACAGGCGGTACATCAGAAAAAGACAACTTAAGTTTCGGACACGCGCCATAAGCGCAAGTGTCCATGTAAAGACAGGCAGATAAAACTGATAATAATATAAAAAACAGACAAATCTCAATTGTCTAAATTATCCTCGGGGCCTGGCTTTAGCCACCGACAGATTTCAGGATAATTTTGGAATATCCTTTTCCCCAAGGATAAGGCCACCGCAATAAACTAACTATGGGTTTTGAGCTGAACTTTTAGGGATCATCAAAGTGTTGCCACATTTGATCTACGTGGATCATCTGTCCATTTATTCGATCAACGGCCGCAATTAAGGCTACCAAAGATAACTAAAAACAGAATACATTGAATCGTGTATGTTAGATTAGAAATCATTAGAAATCAATGTACTAGAAGGAAGAACTCACGTGATCCAACGGTTCATACGCCTGCTCATAATTGCTTATAAATGTAGAGTAGCACTGCCATATTAAATATCCCTACCCAATTTGGAAAGGACAATTAAATTCTATATTTTCTGACCTTTTATAGAATTAAAAATTTTGTTTAGACGAGGAGGAGTGACCTAACCGGTATACATTTCTCATTTAAGGCTCTCCTTTACAGGAGATCTTAAGTTTGAGTCACGTCAAAGGAGGAGAAATGAGATATTTTCCTAATTGATGATTCTCTAACTCTCTGGATAAACACTTCTTGATCGGATCAATTACAGACGCCTCGCTTCTAGCGGCAAGATGGGAGTTGAAGCTAATAGGAAATCCGAGGGCTGCTAGGAACCTGATGCTGAGCAGAGTGGCCAGTGATCAATCGGCAGTCGACGAATCAAGTATGCAACGACTCTTTGTACACAGAAGTATACAGGCTACGTAGGAATCTGAAGAATCTTGGGGTTTCAGATTTACCTCCTTTAAAATTCTTGAGGTGAGGTCTTAGAGTTTAAGATTAGTCCGACTAAATTGAGATCCCTGCTACAAATAAAAAAATTGTTTAATTGCAGATGTAAAGTGTTGAAAGACCAAATAGGTTAAAATAAGAATATTCGCAGAAAGCGCCACGTAACAAGACATTTTGAATCCGAGTGGATTGTTCCAGGAATGTTGCTATTGCGGTGCGTTGGATGACAGCTCAATGAATGTCATGATAACATGTAGAAGTTTCATGTAAGACACTTGGTAGTGAAAGGGTTAGAACAATCGATTACAGACTTAAAGGAGGCTTACAAGACACGTAGGCCCTGGTGTCTGTGTATTTATTGGATAAATCAAAGATTAGGTGGTGATTGAATAGAGAACAGAGGGCTTAATCACAGATTGATCAACAGACGCTATAGTTGTTGCAATAATTTGTCTGAAGTAACACGGTCTATTTCCAGCTGTTTCTTTTGTATGGGCCCACGTGGTAGACTCTTATCAACTAATACCTCAGGCTTAGGATACCGTAAAATTTTGCAATTTTATAGTGTCAAGTGTCAACTTATGATTGTTATATTTCACCTTATTTTAATTTTTTATGGAAAGTCTCAATAAATTAGTAATATATTAATATATACATTTTAAAAATATATTTTATTATTAAAATTTAATATTCATATAAAATTTAGATCAATGATAATGTATTCATTATAAAACTTAATTAATAAAAGGTTCATAATTTATAATTTAATTTTGACTTAAAATTTTTTTTTTTTTTAGGAAAAAGGAAACTAAACAGATTACAAGATAAGGCTAGGGGGACAAATCCCCGATAAAGTTCCCTAATTTATGCCATCTAAGTTAAAATAAAGCTCTTTAATAATTATTATGGTTAAGTATTGTGATTAAATAATTAAAAACCCAAAGAGAGAATAAAAATAATCAATGATGTCAAATGTGTATCACTCAAACTCAAAAATAAATTTTATTGTTTAACAATTAGGTTGGTCATGCTATATGAGGCAAAATAGTAACTCATCAAATAAGTGCACAGTCATAAGTTAGTGATGGCGAAGATGAGGATATTACGTTAATATATAACCTTATCAAAAAAGACAAAGTTAAGAATGTAATGATAAGAGATAAATTAAAAACAACTAGTATTAATAAAAAATTAAGAGATAAAACTTTGGTGATTTAGACATGTTAAAAGGAAACACCTTGACGCTTCAGTAATAAAATATAAAAAAAATAGTGCTTAAAGACTGTAAGAGGAAAAAAAATAAGGCCTAAGAAGAATTAAGGAAAATGATAAAAAATGATATGACTCTGTTAGAATTTATAAACACAGTTTAAAATATAAAAACTTTGGCGTATTAGAATACGAATAAAAGGATAAAAGATCTCTCATAGAGAGATCATTTTCGTTCTCTTAGGTATTTGAGATATTTTCCTTCAAAATTTTTGTTTTATAATTAGCCAAAAAAATTTCTTTCTTTTTGAATACGTAGTGTTTACCTCCTCGCTATTTAGTCTCGACAATTTTTTCCTCAGCCTTATTACATTCTTGATAAAGCTGATTTGATTTACTATTCTACTTATCCTTTTCCTAGTTTGGTATTTATTTAATTTTTTATCTATTATTATTAATTTTTATCACATTCTATATGTACAATATTATGTATTGTGTATTTTGATATTTTATTTATACATATTTATTTATATTTTTGTACTATCATTATTTTGCATTGCATGTGGATTTATCAGAAACAATATCTATACTAAATAGTGGTAAAGCTATGTATTATTGAACGCATTTTAGTAGGACTTTTACCTGGTGTTATTGTTGTTGTTAATTTTGTATTAATAAAATAATTTATTTAAATTATGTAATTATACAGTTATTAAATTTGTAGTATTTGAAACACAATAATTATTAAAAATTTTACAACCCCGCCATAAAAAAGCTATTTCCTTTAAAGTTCAAACGAATTGAGTGGCTTATCAATTGATGACTTCATTATCTTTTTTTTGACTAGAACATAATTGGTTAATTGACCAAAGCAAAAGATATGATTAAAAAGAGAGAGGTGTAGTGCATTCTGTACTTGGGTTTATGCAAGATCACGATGGAGGTGAAGATTTGACACACATTGGAAAGTTTGCATAAACAAAATGTTTGAATTTCATTATCGGGTTCACATTTTATGATCCAATCACACGCAAAAGACGTGCTAATTCCAAAGGCAGCCGTACTGCTCTGCATGTTCTCTGTCTCCTTTCTCCTTTGTTGTGGTTTGTTTTGTGTCCTTTGACCTTATATAGTCTCCAAATTTATTTATTAAAAAATTTGAACTTTTTTTCTTGTCAAGTGTAATATTAAACACTATGCTCTCAAAACTAGAATATTAAGAAGTGAAGGTCGCGCCAACGAAAAGCACTAACTTCGTACGTGGCATAGGTTTTGGAGATTAGGCACCTAACGAAAAGCACTAACTAGGGAACAGCAGAATAATTTTAAGCCAATTATTGGTGTTTACTTAACGATCCTAACATTTGTTTCTTTGGTAGTCTACGTCCAAGTTATTCGTCTCGTTGACGTTCTTTTTTGGGGTTACAATAAAGAGAAACTAAAACTATAGGATAAAAGTAATACCACAGGCATCAGCTCATACAATTAAAGAGAGGGCATCCGGAATATCCTCCCAAACCTGAAAATCAGCAGCAATATCATGACCTAATTTAGCCAAACAATCTGCCGCAAAGTTACCCTCACGAAATACATGTCTAATAGAGCAACTCCAATTCCTAGCTAGTAAAGCTTGAATATCCACAACCAAAACAGACATGGAATGGGAAAGGATAATACCACAAGTCACCATCCGCACCGCCTCCAGGCTATCAGATTCGACAATAATTTGCCGAAAACCGTGATCCCACGCAAAAATCAAACCATTTCGAACGGACCGGAGCTCCCCCACTAAGATAGTAGAAACACCAATTCGAAACGAGTATCTCCCGAGCCAACGACCAAAGGAATCACGCAACAACCCTCCACCACTAGTCAGCCCAGGATTAATAATAGAACTGCCGTCACAATTCAACTTCACCCAACCAGATGGCGGCGCAGTCCAACCAATCCAACGTCGCACACCAA
>JANKOE010000006.1:9434668-9446796 GCA_026284465.1 Erythroxylum citrifolium | reverse complement strand
ATAATTAATATAGTAAATACTAGTACATTTATTATTATTAATATCCTTTTAAATTATATCTAAATATATGATAGGTTTTTTGGGAGTTTCAGGTTCAGGTTTAAACCTAAACCTATAAATCAGGTTCGATTCGGTAACTGCTATAGGTTCGGTTTAGGTTCAGATAACCTAGAACCGCAAGTTAAAAACCTGAACCTGAACCATAAACCTGATTTTTGCAAGTTCGGTTAACCTTATTTACAGGTTTGGTTCATGCGGTTTAGGTCCGGTTCACAGGTTTGCGGGTTTTCTTGAGCACTCCTAATTATAACATAAGTAAACTAATATAAAAATAAATATTAAAGCATATAAAAAGCCAAATAATATTATATAAATTCTAAAATAAATATACAAGTTGAGTAACTAGTTAAATAGATAATAAACAGGAAGACGAATTTGTGAATATTGTAAGAATTATGCGTAAACATAAGGAAATAGACTTATTAATTGATTTGAAAATTCTACTTAAAAAAGCGTTTTTTTGATAAGCTCTAAATTTGAGCTTCTTAAAAAGTTATATTTTAACTGTTAAAAAAGTCGTATTTATTAAAGAAGTGATTTTTATCTTACGACCAAACATCTATTTTCTTAAAGAAGACTTTTGCAGTAAAAAAAATACTTATTAACTTCTTAAAAATCATCCAAACTGACACTAAATGACGTAGGTTAACATTTTTATAGCCTTTTCGAAAAATCCGTACCAAGTCTATCAGTTTGTATTTTTATTTAGCAGTCGTATTGCATTTTCATGTTATGTAGTTTTTATTTAATTATTTTATACATAAGTCTAATTTAGAACAAGCGAATTTCTTTATAGCCCATGTCTAGTTTTGATGTAGAATTCTTGACTTATGCATGTCACGAAACTATAATCACCATTAGTATTTTAATTTGCACAGGTAAAACTTTCAAACACTTTAACATCAAAGACTTTAGAACTTTTATTTGTTTACGTTACGTGTACCTGATGACCATAGCACAATTTGTTGTTTTTTTTTCGGGTGTGGGGCGTTCTAGGAGTATCTTAATTATAGAAAGGTACAAGTTATCCATATTCAGACTAATCCCTGCTTAAGCTGGGTAGGTCCCTTACGGGAGACAAAGCTCTGACCTCAAAATTTAAACAGATGCATACATAAAAACGATTCGAACTCGCGACCTTACTTAAACTAAAAAAAATCCCCTAAAAATGACTTTCTTTTTTCGCTGGAAAGTGGAAACACAATACCATTACGTTCAAGCTGTAAGCACGACAAAAGTTGCTCTCACTTAGTTGAAAAGTATAAAAATAAACTCTCAACAACACATTTACATGAAGTCTCCCCTGTAAAAATATGAAAAGAGGGGGTGAAAAATATGGAATGACAGAGGAAAAGGTTAGAGAGTTCAAACTTCAAAGTAAAGATCGTGAGAATCGAATAAATAAAGCCGATCACACGACTCGGCACACGTTAGCAATACGGCGTACTTACACATGCAAGCTGTGGTTGTTAAATTCTCGGGGTCTCCCCTATAAAAGGGGGTTTGGTTCTCAGTGCAACAGCAACACATACAGATTGGAACTTCTTCACATAAGAAATACTAAATTAGCCATTGCCAGCGAAGCTCTTCATCGACGTTAATCCAAACAGCCACTCGCAATAGGTTATTTTTCTAGAGAACTCTTCTTCCTACTCCTCTACGTTTTAGGACTCTTCCTTTGTGGATTTTGAGTTCGATAATGGCGGATCAGTTCATGATCGGAGGTATCTTCGCCTCCGTCATTGGACTCATCGCTGTCGCCGTCTTCCATTACGTGGCGAAGAGAAAAGAAAGCTGCCTGCGAGACTCATCCCAGGTCGTCAAGAGTATCGCCACTACTCAAGGTGAATGCAGATCCGTTGACGCTTCCGACTCCGACGTCATCATCGTCGGCGCTGGTGTAGCCGGGGCGGCTCTTGCTCACACTCTCGGCAAGGTCAGTTTTAATACGTGTCACCTTGTTTCGTTTTCCTGCATTTTCTTGGTAACCAAACGGAGTCACAGAGCATCTTTAATTTCTTTTATATTGAAAATTGGGAATGTTGTAGCGGAAGAACAGAACCCTGCTGGCATGCTTATTTTTTAAAACACGAAAAGGTTTTTCTTATACTGTGATTTGCTGTCAGTGCTGGCATCTTGCGTTTTGTACACATCAGTCGCCATTGTTTTTTGTTTTTAATTACTTTTTTAATGTTTCTTTTCTTTCTTTTTCTCTTCTTTAGTTTTATTATCTGCGCGATTGAGGCTTGTGAATATTCCACTCTGTTACATAAACGAGATCACCTTTATCTATGGGAGGAATGATGATGTTTGCGTTGCGTATGTAATTGACCGATTAATGGGTTGCGTATATTTTTGACGGATTAATTCAGCAACTTCGAGTTTCTGGGTCTCTTTGAAGTTGTTGAGAATATTCAAGAACTGTGGGTGTTAAATATACATAATATCATCAAACTGCTAGGTTGGCCCCCTTTCTTTTTCTTTGTGTGGACTGCGCGGTGTGAAGACTGTTTCCTGTGGTGGATTTGAAGATTGGATTGCGTTTTCTTTTTTGGAGTTTTCGTACTTTCTGTCAAGATTTTTAGTTCTTTACTTGTCGAAGATTTTTAGTTATTTACTTATCAAGAGTTTTCTTGTACTTTCTGTCTGGACATATTTCTCATTTAGAAACCAGCAATACAGCGCTACATGAGTTATAAAAGTTTTCGTCATGCTAATCATATACCGGGTTTCTTTGTCCTGTTGCTATATGAATGCTTGTACTGAAAACGAAATTATTATTCCAGAACTGGCAACATATCTGTTTATTTTTATTTCTAACATCACAACTGAGAGTTCTTTAAATTGAAAATTAACCATATTTAAAATACAGGACGGTCGTCGAGTGCATGTAATTGAAAGGGACCTAACTGAGCCTGACAGAATTGTTGGTGAACTGCTTCAACCAGGGGGTTACCTAAAGTTGATTGAGTTGGGTCTTGAAGGTGTGTTCATGTAAAATTTTATAGTTATATGGGATTCTTCTGATTGCCCACATCTAACCATAGGACATTGGTCTGTCTGCAGATTGTGTGGAGGAAATTGACGCTCAGAGGGTGTTTGGTTATGCTCTTTTCAAGGATGGAAAACACACTCAACTCTCTTATCCTTTGGAAAAGTTTCACTCAGACGTTTCAGGGAGGAGCTTTCATAATGGGCGCTTTATACAAAGAATGCGACAAAAAGCTGCATCCCTTCCTAAGTATGTTCATATTTGTTGCCGCTGTACCTTTGTGCACGTCTTTTAACACTTTGAATGATTCCAACAAATCATTGATATCATAGTTTCTAATTTCACTTCAATTAGACATTTTAACAATTCGATTTTTAGAGACTTATGCTGCATTTAGATTTGTGGAAATTCAATTAAAAGTTGCTTTGTTATTCATGACTTATCTTTTTATTTACTAGTGTACGACTGGAGCAAGGAACTGTCACTTCTCTACTTGAGGAAAAGGGGATCATCAAAGGTGTTCAGTATAAATCAAAATCAGGCCAAGAGCTAACATCATTTGCACCTTTGACAATAGTATGCGATGGTTGTTTCTCAAACTTGCGCCGCTCTCTCTGTGACCCTAAGGTAATATAGACTTTCCAACCTTATTTTATGAATTTCTCCCCCAAATTAATAGTATAATGTGTTTTGACTATGAATTGTTTGCAAAACTAGGGTGCAGCTAGATCTGAACAGCAGCTTAAATTATTGTATGCAGGTAGATGTGCCCTCTTGTTTTGTTGGTTTGGTCTTGGAGAACTGTCAACTTCCATATGCAAATCATGGCCATGTTATACTAGCAGATCCTTCACCAATTTTATTCTATCCTATCAGTAGCACAGAGGTCCGTTGTTTGGTTGATGTTCCTGGCCAGAAAGTTCCCTCCATTTCAAATGGCGAAATGGGAAATTATTTGAAGACTGTGGTGGCACCTCAGGTTATATTGTTTCCCATCTATTCATTCCCAACTATATGTTTGGCCTGTCAGTTAAAACTGCGCTTTTTTACCTTGTTTTTGATTATGTCTCAACTGACCTCAAACGATGGCTCTTGCAGATTCCTCCAGAAATTTATGATGCTTTCATAGCTGCAGTTGACAAAGGTAACATTAGGACAATGCCAAACAGAAGCATGCCAGCGGCACCACATCCTACACCAGGTGCATTGTTAATGGGTGACGCATTCAACATGCGTCATCCTCTAACTGGTGGAGGGATGACTGTTGCACTCTCAGACATTGTTGTACTTCGGGATCTTCTAAAGCCCTTGCATGACCTGCACGACTCATCTTCTCTCTGCAAATATCTTGAATGCTTCTATACCTTGCGTAAGGTAAGTTGTCTTAAGATTTGGTTTCTTTATCCTTTCACTGTGAAGGTGCTCTTACACAGTTTTTATTGATAACAAATTTGACGAACGCTTTGGTCAAACTGATTAGAAATTCCTTTCTCGGTAATTGCAGCCTGTGGCGTCAACAATCAACACGCTGGCTGGTGCCCTCTACAAGGTGTTTTGTGCTTCCCCTGATCAAGCTAGAAGAGAAATGCGTGAGGCTTGCTTCGATTATCTGAGTCTTGGTGGTTTATGCTCAGCTGGACCAGTCTCTTTGCTCTCTGGATTAAACCCTCGTCCGATGAGTTTGGTAATGCATTTCTTTGCGGTTGCAATTTATGGCGTTGGCCGCTTGCTACTGCCATTCCCTTCACCTAAGCGTATCTGGATTGGAGCTAGACTGATTTCGGTCTGTATATTTTCCTGTTGATTGCTTTACGATTTATTCCAATGAGAAGTAGTTTTAATTTTTCTGAATCATTTCAAGTCGAATTTGTTAACCTATCTCTTTGCAGGGTGCATCAGGGATCATCTTCCCCATTATCAAGGCAGAAGGGGTTAGGCAAATGTTCTTTCCTGCAACTGTTCCTGCCTATTATAGAGCTCCTCCTGTGAAAACGGCTTGAGTCTAAACCCCTTACATGTCTCTCATCCCTTGGGTTGCTCAGAGGTTTAAGCGAAGGATGAGAAGTACTGAGGAAGAACTGTCCATAATTGCAAATTTGTTATCTAGGTTTTAAGAAAAAAAAAGGGGCTTGGAATTTTCTAAAGTTGTAGTAGCTCTTATACTGATATTTGGAGTATTGTTGTATCTTAGTTGATGTAATTTTGGTTAGAGCCAACTTTTTATACTTTTTGATGCATTAAAAAGAGTACCCAAGAGAAAAACTTAAAACAAGTAATCAGATGACCAATCGTTAGATGACCTCGTCAATGTTTGACTTGACTAGGGTTGTTGAATTGAGTAATTCCCAGTTTAATTCACCTCTCGGAGTCTGGTCCAAATCTTTTGTTCAATATTACTCTATTTTATTCTGTCTTATAGAATTTCAGCTATTTATTTTGCAGGACCTACGCAGGTTTCACGCGGAACTTATGTAAATAAATGGCTGAGATTTATTGGACACAATAAAATACCATAATATTGGACAGAAGATCTGGACTTCTCTGAGTCGTGACCACTCCCTTCCTTCCACAAGGTCGATCTTGTTTAGAAGCAAAAAAATTAGTAAAAGACCCGACGAAGAAATAAGCCGAAGACGAACAGAATCGCTTCAAAGCTCGAGTTTCTGTCCTTCTACGACGACGTCCGCTCTATGGAGTTTGAGGACCAATAGAACCTTTCACACTAAATTACTAAGTACTCAACTAGCCCTTTTTTACAATCATGAACTCGGCGTCTCTATCTTTTTGTTAATTAATTTTCTAACTTTTAATATGAAGTTAGTATATAATAAATTTTAGCAAGCAAATTGACTTTTAACTAATCAATGTGTGATGACCCAAATACAATGGCTTAAATCTTAATCTAAAACATCCACGTCGAGTCTGCCCCAATTATATGCTTAAACCGTACTAATATTTCTCAAAAGTTAGTTGAGCCAAGAGCCTTGGACCTGAACAAATGGTAAGAAGTTGAAAATAGGCCTGTAATTAAATTCTAACAACGGCATCTTCTTCGGCTAAAAATTCGAAGAACAATCACAGTTAGGACTTAGGAGGTTAAAAAAAAAACAGAACAACCTATACAGCCAAAAAGCTTTCCATTTTCTCCTTTTGCTAAATCAGTTTAACTTGTTGTCAAAGTAACAAAATCCTTTTGAGTTCTTTGCTTGAACTTTTTTCTTGCCAGAAGCTAGACCTCCGGGTTCAAATGTCCTGCAGAAGATAAAAAAATACATGTGAAGATGAGGCAAATGCAATGTATATGGTAAGAGTCTGATGTCTGGACCTTTCTGTACCATTTGCTCCCAAACCGTAAATGGCAGAGCTTGAATCAAATCCCATTTGGAAAAGGCTTTGTAGTTCATTGTCCAATGCAGTCTGTGGATATGAGAAGATGCATGGTTTTTGAGCATCAAACAACATTGCGACACAAACATTTTTGTACCCTTACTACTTACTTGAGGCATGGAAGGCAACTGCTGGTTTGTGTCTGGAACGACCGGTATGCTGGGTTGAAAAACTCCATGATAGTAAGGATTAGAGTTCATCACAGGACTAAACCCCATAAATGATGAATTACCATTTCGTGGATGGAGCATCTAGATGGAAGCAAGAGAGGGACATAAACCGTTCGTAAAACATCAACAAAGTACTTGCAATCTATGTTGTAAACCATAGAAACATCTGCTTACATCTTTGGATAGAATCCTCTCAACATCAATTTTCAATTCAGGATTTACAGTTGCGAGTTTCATGGACAAAAACTGCAATAGGAAGGAAAAATACTTAATGAGTTAATTGCAGAGACAATAACCCAAATTCAAGAGTTGAATGACAAGTATTTATTACTTCAACTCAGCTGCCCTTTACTTTTTTTTATTGGTCGCTTATTCATTAAACCTTTACTATAATAACCTCAAAGGAGGAGCATTAGCAGGTAACAGTAGAACTACTTCATAATCTGGGATTTAAAATGTACGTAAGAATCTCTACTTGAGATAATTTCAATGAGGAACAATCCACTTTACAAGGTCAGCTTATAAGGTAAAGAAGTGACTGAGTCGATCAAACTCCACACCAAATTCAGCCCTCTTGTGAAAATATCAATTTGAGAATTTCATTTCAAGTATCAGGATTACATACCTCAACCTGCTGTTGCAACGACTGCACATAGTTGATAATCTCATCAAGCATGACTGCTTTCCCAGTGATCTAATAAAATGAACAAACCCAGACGTTATATATTAATTTATTTTAGAAGGAAGAACATTTCATTCAGAAGTTAGGCCTTCTAAAAGGACACCTTATTGCATCCTGGAACAAGGTCTTGAAGCAATTTCATCCTCTCACTTATCTTTTCTCTCCGCACCTGCAAAAGAACTTCTAAGCTCAATATAAAGGAAACTGTTGCCATTATCCCATAGTATACATTACAAAATATGCTTATACAAACCCTCTCTGCAAGACTGTGGCTATTGGTTGCCTGACCCCTCCTAGCTCTCACATGAATGTAATCATCTTTAGGAGCTTCTGCACTGTTAGAATCATCCTTGGATTGTTTTATTTCCTCTTTTCCCCGTGTATACGGACCAGTGTTTAGTTCATCTTTTGGCTTTTTGTCATCCTGTTCTTTGGGCACACTAGAGTTCTCTTTAGAAGGGTCCTTCTGCAACTCACCTTCACCGTTCTACAACCAATTCCGTATCAGTTCAGAGAGAAAAGTTATAAACAAGGGCAAAGTGCCAGAAAATTCTGCAACTTTTAATCAGAACCTGATAAACGTAATCCAGATTACCTTCTTTGGATCAAAACGAGAATTAGACTCCAGAACTTGTTTCCTTCTCTTCTCATTGGAAGAAGCACCAAAAGCTGCTGCTTCCAATTGCTGGAGACCATCACAAGACTCTTTGTTATTTGCTATCCTTCGGCCTTCCCTGTTAATATCGTAAGCTGGAGGGCATATAGTACTGGGAATCTGAGCAGACCCGGTTAGACAATAGGAACCAACTATATCAGAGAAATTCCCACTTCCAGCCAGTTCAACAAAACTTGGATCAGATGGGTAACTAAAAAGGTGGGTATTGCTGCTTATTCCTTGGTTTTCCACAAGAGCAGAGTAAGAAGAATTAGTAAATTCACCTTGAGAAAGTATTGTTGAACCTTCAAGGTTCTCATGCTGACCCAGTGAAACTACATTATCCCACCCTGAAGCAAAGAATGGATTTGTGCTCATTCCTGATGAGCAATTAATCACGCTCTCATCTCTACTTCGAAACCCCATCCCATCATTGCTACCGTCAACACTACCCATTTTCTAGATTCAAATGTCAAGGAACTAACCTATGTAGGAATAACACTGAATACAACTATAGACGAGGAACTAAGTTAAAAACAAACTGGGTTTGATCAACCTTAACCAGTGATATCTTCCAGGACTCGGTAAAGAACAAGCAGTGTTGACAGCTTTATACAACTGAGAAGGTGGCTAAAGTAAAAAGGAATACTTGAAGCATCCCATGGACGCAAAGTGATAAAGGTAAGTGTCCAATGTGTGAGGCATAAAATCTAATCTAGGCCCAGCTAATTACCTCATCTTTCAGAAACTCTAGGATCAAGTAGAACATGCAAGGACATGATGGAAACTTAGAAATGCTTCCTACAGACAAAAAGTGAACCTTTCAGAGCATAAAGCATACTTATGCAGAGAAGTTCAATAGCTAATAAACAGCTCACAGGACCTAAAAAAGAAAAGCAGATTCGCTTTTTCACTTTTGCTTGTACGAGAACTATAATTTCCAACCTTGAGTCGATTTAACATCAATGTTACATTGGAATTCATCAGAGTTAAAAGGTCCAAGCAACAGGAGAGAAAGAACACAAAGAAATTAGTGCGTGAAGAAATCCCAACAAGGAAATGACTAGTTGTTGAAGTATTGAATCAAAAACCCAACATTCCAGTAACTAAGCAAAAGGAATTTGTTGGGACTTCTTTTGAGATATTCTCAGATGGGTGTCCAAAAATAGCCTAAAAGTATCAAGTTCTAGTTCAATTATGCAAAGAAACAGAAATTAACAAGATTTCCAGTAACAACTCCCTGAAATGGGTGACCAATAGTACCCTCAACAGCATCAAATGCCAGCTTAAGTTTTTTGACTACAAAAACCAAAGTTCAGAAAAACGATACTCCCACAAACAGCGAAAGAGGCATCAAATTCAAACTTTACTCAATCACATGCAATGTAGATGGATATCTATGCATGAACCTAGAGAGAACACTGAGAAATAGTATTTGTATACAAAGAGAGCGCGACAGAGGAAGTTGTGATTGCCCTTTGGCTTTGGCTTACCTGCTCAGGCAAACAAATGAGACGCATGATTTTAAAAGACTAACTAACTACTGCTCCCAACTGCTCTTGTTCCTAAATTATTGCAGAACCTAATCACTCTACTTCCTATATCCTCTTTCTTTACAGTTTTTGGAATTTTAAATTGTATTTTATGCTTTTTCTTGTTAATATTACGCTAAATATTTATCCCGGGGGAGGTTCTTCTCTTCTCTTCTCTTCAAGCCCAAGCTTGGCAGCCATAGCTAATAGCTTGCTTTACTTCCCTCTTTTACTATAATCTACTTTCCCTTTTTCTTATTTATTTATTTTTTTCCTGACACAGTTGCCAACCAAATAACCACTCCTTTCATTTTCATTTCTTTTGAGAATTAACTTTATGATGAACTTCAGTTCCGTCAGCTTCCATGATCTACCCTTCCCATCATCAGATTGATACACGGCCCCACCAAGTCCCTCGACCAAAAGGACGCAGAGTGGCTGTTCCGTTCCCGTGTCACCTGTGCCATCCCCACCCATCCAAGAATTGATCCCCTACCAAAAGTATACATTAGCTGGCTTCTTATTTTCATATATATTTTAACAAAACACCTGCAGCAACCTCTGTTTCTTTTTAACTTTGGTTAGCTTTGGCAATGAAGATAGGGAATAAAGGAATCTACTCATCAATTTTACCTTCTTGTCCTGGTATATTTTTATTTCCAGCTAAGTAGATGCAATGCTTCTGCCCAAATGCCCAAAAAAGGCCTACCTGGCCAATAGCAATTCTGGCTGTGATTTTCCAGGCAGGGACAAGAATATTTTAAATTTCCTCCTTGTACCGTTCCCTTCCTTACAAGAAAAGTGTGTATGACATAAGTAGATGGTGTGATGAATATGAAGAGGCTTGATTTTGTACAGTGCCAGACCCAGACAGGATCCTGTGGTAAACGTGAAGAAGTGCACACCCAAAACCAGCATGCAGTATGATGATTGGAATGCCACCCCGAACTACTCAACGTGGTGTACTCGCACAAAATCATTATCCGGATTACGATTTATGTCAATCATATCATTAAGATCTTATATAGCCACTGAAATCTGAGTTAGGGAAGCACCAATACACGATTGATTAATTTTAAAAACCTTATCAACAACAAGTTAATCACGCGAGTGGCATCTCTAGGTCCCACAAGATGCGGCCCTGCCTAATTACCAGTAATGTGTGGATACCTAAGATTAAAAAGTATTAGGCTTCCCATCCTATTCCCATGCCTTGCTTGCTTTACTCTTATCAACTACCTTACTTTTACACTAAGCTTTTCTTGTCTTGTCTTCTCTTCTTTGGCGAAACTTGAGAGCACATATTTGTCTTCTTTAGCTAGCAGACCAAAAACAACACATAACCGACCTATATGCTTTCTTTGGTACGTTGTCTTAGTTGGAGATTAGAGGTAGATAGTATTTTACATTCATTGAATGATCGGTCTGAGGGAAATCTTAATCACATACAAAGAATCTATCAGTTCTTCCGGTGAGACCTAATAAGAAGTAATGATAAAGCAAGTGGCTTTAGAAAGAAAAGAAAAAAAGTAGAAAGGCTGCTTGCTCTTAAGGAAACTTGATAAGCAGAAAAACAAATGATAGCTTCCAACATACTTGATGCCAAATAGCCAATGGTTTTGGAGACATTGGTGTTTCCAAGTAAAGCAAGTCCTTCTCGTTAGCAAATTTATATGCATAGGAAAAAAGGGAAATCATGAAGACTTTAGGAAGCATAAATATGCGCAGTACTTCAATTTCTTGCTCGTAGCACTCCTCTCGAAGGAAAGATAGGTTTCTGTTAGTGGCAGAGTTAGATTTAATCAAGACATGTGAAGATAATAAACTGGATCACCAAACTATCAAAAATACAATTAGAATTATGGAAATACAAAAATTGGAAGGCCAGTGAAAATTCGATAATATACATGTGCATTTATTAGTTACGAGCTCGCAAGTACAAGAACAAAACAAGTACCTCCTTATCTACTCCTAATTATCATCTTCCTACAAAAAAAATTAAGTAAATTAGAATTATTCTGAACTACTATGCTCATAAATGTTTTGATATATCTAAAAATGAAATATTGGTTTATTGCGACCTATATTAATTAAGACAATTATTGTAGTTAAAACAAAATGATTCAGTTTTCTAATGAACAAAGTTAAAAGGTATGAATGTTTTAATCCTCATTAGGTTCACTAGATTTGTAAATGGTAATATGAGCAATTAATCTCAATTAAAAAAAACAACTAGATGAATTTGATATTCTTCGTGTTGATATGTACGATTTGGAGGAATAGAATATTCCATTTTTGATTAACTACTTGCAATCAATTTACAAAGCATGTTTATGTTAGTATTGTTAGCTTGCCAAGTTGAGATTGAATGAGAGAAAACATTTATTGCATCATTTCTTCTCTATCTACTCTATCTTATTCTAATTGCCTTTTTTATTTTTAAGTGTTCAACTTTCTCTTTTCTAATTCCTTTCTCATTCTCTCCTTTTCAGCTTCTACTTTCTGGTTCATCTCTTCTTCCAATGCAATCTTGATGGACTGTGGATACTCATTAGGAAATTTGTACAAGACCTTACTAGGGATGGCAATGGGTAGGGTTCGGTTCGGGTTTTACTCAACCCATATCCATATCCATTTTTTATGACTCAAC
>JANKOE010000006.1:9412130-9428657 GCA_026284465.1 Erythroxylum citrifolium | reverse complement strand
TGGAGGTATCCCCTTGCCGAGCGATGGAATGAATCGTCAAGCCTATTCCTCTCTAGAGAGGAACAAGAAGTGGTCGACCGTATAAAGCAACTCGGACAGTACAACTTCGATCAGCTCATTTCGGGATATGGCGGGGGGGCCTCGGCCGGTTCTCTTCTGATTGACCCCCCGCCACAAGTTAGCGGGCTAGGAGAGGGAACCGCACCGCCTGGTTGACCTCTCGCGATTGAATTGTTTCCCATGCTTGTAGGTTTCGATGGAATTTCTAACCTGCTTTCTTTGTTTGTGCAGCCATGGTCAAAGTTCGTACCTTCTCCGGCCCTCCCAAGTCTAGCCAGAGTAAGCGCAAAGCAGCCGGGCCTTCAGAGGCCGGGGGACAAGCGAATAGGGGAGAGATCAGTTCAACGGTTGCTCGGCCCATTGTTTCTGCGCAGCAGAGCGTTCCTCCTACTGTCCCCGAGCCAGCTACGGCGCCTGCTGTGGTCCTCCCACCTGGTCAGGACCTGGTCGTGATCGAAGAAGAAGAGGAGGGGGTCGATCGACCTCTGAAGAGGAGAAAAGGGAATCAGGTAGTCGATCGACCTCCTCACCCTTCGGACCGATGCAAGGGGAAGGAGAAAGTGGGGGATTGTGCTGCCCCATCTGCCCCGGGTAAAGGGAAGAGGTTAGCGGGGAGTGCTAATAAGTGGGAGCCTGCTATTAGCTTCGAGAGGACTGCCTCAATTTCTGATCCCGAAGTGGCTCGCCAGCTTGCCGAGAAGGTAATTCCTCCTTCAGACGAAGAGCGCTATGCCGCATTAGGTGGTGAGGAGCTGATGAGGCGCGCCATTCGCAATTCCCTGAGGGATGTGGCTTTCACCTTGTTCACGCAGCAGCGAGTCGAGCAGCTGGACCGGGAGGTGCAGTCCCTCCTGGAGCAGGTGGACGGCTTGAAGACTGAGCTCTCGGAGGCCAGAGAGGAACAATACTAATTGGTCCTGGGTTCGAGCGGCCGCACCTACAGGGGACAATACTAATTTGTCTTGGGCCAGGCTCTGAACCGCAGCCACGTAAGCCAGTTAACCTACCCAAACCAAAATCCATTATTGGCAAGAGCTAACCTAACATTACGAGGATCTCGTGCAAACTAAGGATACAATGAGTCAAAGTCTTTATATGCTTGGCCATCGAAATAATGCCTTGAATTATGATCTTTAGGACGCCCCTTATCATGTCATTTCATGAATTCAACTAATTTTGGACACTTGTAAAGATGTTGCAACCTTGATTTTGATGAAAAATATCTAAACACCTTGGTTGGAATTTGCCTCACATTTGAGGTTGTACAATGACCTTTGCTATTTTCACTACTGCAACTTTGTTTCCACCTAGATACACCACACACTTTGCAGTTGCTTGACTTCTTATCATTCCACTAATACAAAATACAATCATTGGGACATACATGTATCTTTGTGTAATGAAGTTTTAAATTCTTCACAAGTTTTTTTGTTGCATTAAAAGATCTAAAAATCCTTACATTGGAAAAGGCCTCTTTAAATATCCACATAAGATTTGCATAAGCTGCATTACTAATTCCATAGGTACACTTAAAAAGATAAAGTTAATTGGTCAAAGAAAGTTTATAAAAACTTTGACAACCAGGATATAACTCTTGTTTTCCTTCCTCTACTAATTTAAAAAACTTCTCAAAATTAACATTTGAACCATTACTAACTCATGCAACAACTGTTGGTGCCTTCATCTATATCTTTAAAGGTGTTATATAGTAAGCTATCTATATTATCATATACTAACCTTCCATCAAATTCATTACTATCATCCATATTTATACTTGCATTAATTAATCCTTTATTAAATTCCCTCGTATCTTATAGCAAATTCATCAACAATCAAATTATCATATACAATATTTTGTACATATCAATTATAATTGTGGCACTTCTTGCATGGACAGAAATTTCATTCCTATTAGCCACCTTAGAGAAAACCTTTTCAAGAAATTGATCAACTACACTTATATATTGATAACTATATCTGGGAAAAGTCATCCAATGCCTATCTCCCATTTTAGATTATATTAACAACTAAGAAAATTTCACTATGACATACTAACCTAGTTTGAATTACTAGTAGATTGTTTTAGAGAAATATACATGAAGCATCCCAATAGCAGTAATCTTGTCAATTCTGGTTTTTAATTCAATTATAGGTAAATCCAAATGCTCTAGTAGTAATTTTGCAATAAGTAAAAAAACATGTATAATGAACTTTTATGTTATTGCTATCATGGAATTAAAAGATTATGTGCTTAAAATTTAAATTTTAACAATATACATAGGAAAAGAAATAACTAAAGATTGATATTGAATGTGAAAGTCATCCAATTATGAATGTAAAAGGTATCTAAAATATTATAAAATTTAATAAAAGCTAGATTATGATTTTTAAAATTCATCCAATTATGAATGTAAAAGGTATCTAAAATATTATAAAACTCAACAAAAGCTAGATTATGATTTTGAAAAGTGATTAAAGTTAAAGGGTAACAAGTTACAATAAAGGTAGAAAATGATGTAGGCAATATGTTTGGACTTAAAAGTGTCTTTTCCATAAAAAAATTGATGTTCAAGTCAAATTGATGACTATATTTTCTTAAATTCTATGAGAAAATAGCATGAAAAATTTCAAAACAATAATAGTATTGGACGATAAAAGTGAACTCTAAGTATTTTATCTTCTTCTTCCACTGTTATCTGTTAAGAAAGTAGATAAACTACCTTTGATAAAAGCAAGTTTATTAATCATAATTTCACAAACTGCAACCATGAAATCGAACAACAATTTAAGTAATTTCTTATTCTAATAACTGAAATGCTAAAATTTTCTTCATACGATGATGTTAATGTGATGAAATTGGTAAAAAACAACGAAACCTATTCAACCTAATTAGCTCCTAAATCCACAATTAGAGGTGAAAACAATTTGTTTCTTATAAAAATTATATCGATTCACAACCCACTGTTTCCATTATAGCAAGATTTGTAGAACTTGCACTATAAGTTAGTCAATGTCCTAATATAGTGTATTTTGACTATATTGCACAAACTTCATTCAATTTACATTGCTACAATTGAATCAAACTAAAAGGTGAAATCTTACTAATATCAATATACATCCAAATCACACCTTAAAGAGATAAATATGTTTGCTTTTTCAATATCACTATTTAGAATGTTAATGATTCAATGATAACTACCGGAATGAATTTGAAACTAAACTAGAATCAATCATAAGTACATGTTTAATGGCTTCTTCAATAAATGGGTGCTAGTAATGCATGACTACATAGATCTTAGTTGGGGCATTCTTTTTCCAAAGGGCTTTCTTCAACTCTTCTGCTTAAATAAAGAGCATGGCCAATAAGGCAAGATTCTTTGGAACAAATAAATAAAAATACTTAAGCAAAACTTTTATTGTATATGTAATGGTGGATGTTATCATAACAAAATATCACCATCCCCAACATAAATCATTATGCTCATTTCTTTTAAGTGACATTTTAGAATAATAATGATAAGCAAGTAAAGCATCAGAAATTGGTTAAGAGTTGTTGAGGTAAGCAAGTGAAATGAGCATCTGTAATCTATCGTTTATGAGAATCGCTACCAATTGAAGTGTAACCTTCCTTATTCTTTGGTGCTTAAAGAATTGATATAAATTGGACCAGTTATTTTTACACAAAATTAAACAACCTTATAATCAGATAATGTTATGTATAATATAGCAAAAATATATATCCAAAAGACAAAATGAGAAACCAAAAATGCAAAGAGAAATAAAAACCAATATGCAATAATTGCTTTTAACATCAAATGCGATAAAAACCAAAAGGCAACAAACCAAAAACCATAATGAGACCTATATGCGTTTAACTCCAAAAAGCTTTGACTTTGCCTTCTCAAAGTTCAACTTTGTGCTTAACTCCATTGCACCTATATGATCGATGGAGAAGACCAAGGAATATCACACTCTTTTTCAAATGAGAATGACGGCTGAGAAGTTGCTTATTGTCTACTTTGTAAGCCCGCTTTACCTTCTTGTAACTTCCTCTCTTTTGTCCTTTTACAAGGTTATGCACATAGTTGTTTCAAGGAACAATAGCAAGGGAGTGCTTGGTAAGGACTAAAAAATAGAGGAAGCAGAAAGGGGAAAATGATTTTGACGCTTGATTTTGCAAACTGTATAATCCCCTATTATATTTTTATATTATCATTGTGTTATGTAAAAGTTAATTATAATTCCCTTCATTTTTTTCCCTCAAATATTATGTAAAATATGATATATGAAATAGTAGCACTTGTTCAGGGATGACAAAGTAACCTAACTCAGCTCGAATTGACCGAATTTTAAGTTAGGCTTGGGTGAACTTTTAAGAAAAATTGGGCTAAGCTATAGTTTAGGCTATCCGGCTCAGCTCGGCCCTAAACAAATTTTTTTAATGTAAAATGATATCATTTTGAGAAAAAATAACATAGTTTTTAATTTTTAGAAATTATAAAAATAAATTTAATCAGGCTCAGGTTAGGATTCAGGCTTTATTTGTTGCTTAATAGGCCTAACCTATTGCCACTTTTCTTTTTAATTTAAAAATACTTTATTAATTTCTTAAAGTAGTAATTATTTTAGTTGGTGAATATATAAAATTTTAAAGCGATCATTTTTTATTTTTTTGCCTTTAATATATGGCAACACATCATTATACTAGTTTTAAGGAACTTTAAAAAATGTTGCTTTTCAATATTATTAAAGGCAATACGTTAAAAATCATTCATTGTACTAGTTTTAAGCAACACATTTTAAAATTGTTACAAATTTATTGTTGCCTAAGTTCTTTTTGCAGTAGTGGTTAAATATAACATAATGTTAATTATTAGACACTAGATATGTAAAGCAAAAAATATGAAATACTATAATTGAGTAGAAAAGTTAATTTGTTATAAATTATGATATATGTAGTCGAGAACACATAAGCGAGCGTAATAAATGGATAAGAAAACTCATTTTTGTTTAATAAAATATTTTGTAAAATAAGAGGGTTTTCTAAGATTAAGAAGTTTTGTAGGAAAAAAGATAAGATTTTTTATAAAAATAATATTTAATAATTTTTATAAAAAATAAACTCAAGAAAATTATTATAATTTTTGTTAGAACTATAAAATACATGGACTGGAAAATTGATAGAGACATGGACCAATCCGTGTTAGATCGATGTCACATGCTTTTTTCTTCCTTAAAGCCTACATGACAACAAAGTCGACTATGGCATATAAGCCCATAAAAACTGGATATCATAATTTGCTTTGACCCACAATCCAACCTTGGGCCCTAAATGAAGCCCAAAATTAGATGAAAAGACAAATACAACCAGCTATAATACATTTATTGAGGAAAAAATGCAAATTTCAACGAACTTTACGCTCTACTCAAATTAAAAATTTTAATATAATATCATAGCAGAGCTATTTTCGGATTCTTAATTTCTTGGTTGATAAGGGCCAACTTATTAAATGATTGGTTCTAGTCATTTTGATAATGGTTAAACCTAAGTTCAATTCTTATTAATGGACTCTACACTCTACCCATATTAAAAATTCTAATATAAATTCACAATACAACATAATAACAAATGAGCTGGTACATAAATTTGTCTTACTCAATTGTTCACATTTGACAGACCAGGTCTTCACATTTCAAATTTTTACAGTGTTATCATTTCAAAAGAAGTGAATTAAACGGGTATCATTTGTCATATTCTGAAGCTCACATGAAAGTTTATAGTCCACTGACCATGCAATAGAGTCACAGACAGCTGACGTTGAATGAAAAGGCCAAACCACAACGAGGTCTCCCGAAAGGAAACAGACCACTTGTGTACCGTATTTCCCTGTCAAACTCGAGCGCCTGCTTGGGCTCAGCTGCTCTATTTAATGCTCGGCCTACCAAGCGGTAGGACAGAGGGTCACCTATCATTCTGGCTTGGGACCAGTTGGGATATAATGAATTTGGACCACACCACAACACATTCCTACATTTAGCTCTCTTCCTTTCATCCCAAAGTTAAGCTTCTCAAGCTCGTATTAGTCAGTCATCCAAGGCCTAGCCTTCTGGGCCTTATTGGGACTTCAATAATAACATATCACTTATTAATCTTCTATCCAACAAGCTTATTAAAATGACGATACAGATGAAATGACGACTTATCGCAATTATTCAATATGATGTACATGCGTAGCTTAGAATTATGGAACACGGCATTAGGTCGATCTTGGTGTGGAGTGAACCGTCATTGCTCTTCTTAAGAGTTTTTATAGGTCGGCCGATCTGCTCCAAACTCTAGGCTAACACTCTACTACAAGAGAGGACAATCACAGAGTCCTCAAGCTACGGCGGCAACAGGGGTGGTGACGACCAAAATAATGCCACGTGGAACCACGGTGTCCTAAAGTGAAAACTCAAAACAACAGGAGATCACGAGGGCCAAAGATTCTAAATTGGATACGAGACGTTGACAGGTCTTTAGTCTTTACACATTTCGGGACAGATGTTCTGTTGCGCCTATCTTGTTCCTTCCTATTCCTAACAAATCTCATCCATTCGTTGCAATAAGTTGGATGGCTGAGATTAACCGGAAACAAACTTCTACTAGCATCAGCCCTGAACGTAACGGCTCCGACGAGACGACATCTGGGTCTCTTACCTTTTAATCTTTGTCTTGCTGGGCTATTCACTAGGTAGCTAGCTACTACTGTGTACGAATGCTTAAGCCGTGTCTTGTCGGCATCTGAAGTCAGAAGTCCATTTCTTCATTTGGAATTTTTTGGCTGCTTGGTCAGGTGCCATGGTAAAGTAGTGCAAGTTAAAGACCACAGAACTTTGTGAACACAACTAATGGAACCCCTTAAGAGCCGGTGGTAACAGGGAAAACCGTGTGATAAGTGAAGAAGATAAAATCTTGTTCACGGGAAATATACACTTATTGTGTATAGTAAATCTCAGCTATTTATTTATGTGGAATCTGCATGAGGTCCGCATGGATCCCGCAAAATAAATGGTTGAGATTCCATAAAACAGAATAAGACAGAGTAAAACTGGACAGAAAATCTGGTTTCGAAAATATCTGTTTGTTTTAATCGACATTGCTGCATGTTTGAGAGAAAGGAGACAGGTTTGGTGCAAAACCCTTCAAAACTTGATCAAGTAAGGACAACAGCTATCGACATTTTAACACCTGTAATTTGATATAGACCACACCCTGGAATTAAGTACAGGGAAAATTTTCTCCTTCTCCCGAGTTTCTGCTTTAGCAGGATACTGTATTGCTCCAAGGCTTTAATGCGGTAGAGGAAATAAATATGCCTACCAAGATCTAGTCGAGAGCTTCCCAGCTGACATGAATATCCAAAATTAATAAGAAAGTGGTCCAAAATGTTACCAACTTGCCGAGGTCTCCCCTGAAGGGGCAGACTCCTCTATAAAAAGCGAGCATCACCAGTTCAGTATATCTAGTACAACTAATACCATCGGATTTGAAATGTCTTACAATGGACCATGTTCAAGGCTTATAGGTCTCACTCACACAAATATGTACCTTAACATTCAATGACTTTCTGGACCATACCAAGGCAATCAGATTCAGGTTACCTGGTACAGCTATTGAGTGGCCAGCTTTATTTTCTTTATGTTTGTGATTTAAACGCTATTGAGAGTTTGCTCCGAGTTCAGCTTGGATTAAGAACTATTAGATTCTGATGATCTTGGCTTCGGGTCTTCAAATCTTACAGAAGTAGACGAGAGGCACGTATTAGGTTATAGCAGCAGGCAAAAAGTACGAATAATGTTAGAATTCGTAGGCGAACTTGTGATGTAGACTTTAAAGTCACGCATATAATTTATTTAGGCAAAATCACAGTTCATAATGTTTACATGATTATGATTTTGAAACATTATAATCTATGTACGAGCTAGCTCGTGTGCGAGTAAGATCGTAGCATTATGAATTCATTTGAGCAGCTTATCCAACCTGTCAACAACAACAACCAATTGCAATCATAGTTTTTGACTAACTTAAAGACGTTTCAGATCATCGTTTTAACTTTTATGTTAAAAATGAGATGTGCCAATTTGCTTTACAATCTTTTTCTTCGTGAAATTGCAATCTTTTTGACCAAGAATCACTCATTGTGGACCTTTGCTTTGGAATGTCATGGTTTTGTCTGTCTGATCCCTTTTTGTGTAGAGTTCCTCTCATTGTCCAATCAAACGTTGTTTCTTCTCCATACATTTTGGCCTTTTATCTTGAAAAGTAAGGATTTTTCGGTGATTGCAATCTGTAGGGCATTTGAAGACCAAGAGAAAATCCCGCGAACAAAGCTGCACAAGTTAACCTGGCTTAATCTCATAATCTTATCTTATTTTCAAAAGCAGGCTCCAAATGTCAAAAACTAAGACACAAAAACAGCCTCATGGCGTTTTTGGTACACCTCCAAGCTCTTGACTTTATCTTTCTCATTTTCTACTGCAATGAGCATCAAAATGTGTAAACTAAGAGGAGGTTGTTGCTATAATTCTTCTTTACTGACTTCTGGTTTCCACCCTTTCCGACATCAGATCTGGAGTTCTTCTGACAAAGAAAATAATGAAAGATTATAGTCACTAATCAACGTCGGCCACATGCACACGGGCACTGCAGTGCACATGCGATGAAGAATTATATCACTCGTCCATGATAAAATCTTCTAGCTTCCACACAAGGACACGCAATCACTTTTACATCCCAGATCTTTCTTTATTAGTCAGGGTCAGGTTACAAAACAATTTTACCATTAAGACTTTAACTAATTATGACAACTGAAATCCAAAAATAAGAACACTAACTAAAGACCCCTAATCGAGAATCTCCACAACCACCTTTTTCTTGCTCTCTTTTTAGTTTTTCTGAATGAAGCGGAATGTCTGTTACCTTTGAGGAAAGCTAAGATAAAGAAAAGGAGGAATATGTAATGATGGTGTAATGCAGATCAGAAACAGACTGGAGGCACTGAAGTGATTTTGTGATCAAAGTGAGACCCCTTTGCATTATTGGAAAACATATGAGCTGGTTTTGTACTTAAGCAGCACCTATAAAGTTTGAAAAAGTGGATTTCAGTAATTAAGATAAGTCAAATTTCAATATTCAATTCCATAGATTTAGACCCTCCTCTTGATTCCATCCCTTACTTTCGCAAAATCTTCATCCCAATGTGAGCCAAAAGGTCCATTTGACAAAAGTTTCTTACACTTGGGTTACAGACAGACAGATAATTGGGTCCCCCCCCAACTCCCAATTCTGCCTTCCTTTCAATAATTCCCACTCTCTCTTTTCTCCCACTAACAACCTAAAAAGAGAACATATGATGAAAATCCTACTTAGCCCTTACTATTGTTTATCCACCAACACTAGATTACATTGGTCCCCATGCAAAACTCTCACATGTTCTAACAGGACCCTGAGAGCTTTAGGTGTCATTCCAAGCTGCAAAAACTGGCAAGTGAGCCATGGAGATTGCCGCTGACCTCAGCTGCGCTGATTGAAACCAGGGGGTAATGCCAGTTGTTGGGCTAATGTACTTTGATGCCAATGGAGGTCTAGCAAACAGCATTGCAGCATCATTCTTATCTGGGCTACCTTCCCTGGAGCTACTTAAACTGGTAATCAAAGACGAGGGGTTAGAGAAATGAGGCCCTATCTTCTCTGAATCGTCTACCGCTTGTTGCGCGACATTCACTGAATCAATACCAACAACACCTTGTATAGGTACAGACATGGAGGAACTACGATTATTCCCGTGATTCAAGGATTTCGGATCAAGAGACTGAAAGGAAACATTTGGCTCTTGCTGTGGTGATTGATACGAAGCCACCTTCCAGTCTGACGCATTGCCATTGCCATTATCAATCTTTACTGATTCACCATTGGAAGAGTTGTTGTACTCAATAGCGTCACTACTTGATTCTGTCCCTTTGTTTCGCCTCGCAAGGTCTCCAGCTAGGAGAGTGCTGCTGGCCATAATCCTTTCCACGTCATATCTTGTGATGTCAAAGTTAGTCACAGCATTAGCTCCGCGAAACTTGATTGCGGCGATATCATATGCTTCCGCAGCTTCCTCTTGGGTGCCTGATATTTTTAATTCAAAGGAGACATTATAAGCACAAAGTCTAACTTTCTATAATGCATTTATGTGAAATAAACACCCATTTCCTTTTTCATCTCAACTGGGAAAACAGCCTTATTAAAGTTGACTGAAAATCTGCATTATGCTCTTACACTCCCAAAGAAGCCACCATCAGACTTATAAAAGCAACACTAGTCTTTAGTGGGTGCATGAGAGCAGACTTGACATAAAAACGAGTTCTTTACAGGTTTCTTTACTTACATTAGACAAATTTCAAGACATTTGAACGTAAAATTTGAATGATGAAAATAAAGAACAATATCAAGACAAGTTGAAGAACTTACTGAACGTCCCAAGATAAAGATCTTTGTTTCCTGCAACCCTGCCAATCCTTGCTTGCCATCTTCCATGTTGATGATGTCTACATTACATTAAACGAAAACAATGAAGATTGGAACCAAGTTAATTAAAAGCCTCAAAGGAGCCTCAGCTTTATCAAAAAGTGATGGTTTGCTGCAGAAGAGTAAAAGCAAAAGTAAAACCTTGTTACTCCTCTGTATATTGATGCTCCCCTAGAAAAGCCACTGCTTTTCCTGAAAAGAACAACAAAACAAATTATCAATCCACTCATGGAGTTAAGACATTTGGGCACTTTTAAGTTAAGTTGAATAATTTCCTTTACCTTCGAAGATGAGCAACGTACTCCTGACGGCTCATATTCTTCATTTCTTCAAGCTCGTCTCTGTAATTTTCTAACTGAAACATAGGAAAATCACATGAAGTTGAACTGACCAATGTAATCAACATGAAGACAAGCAAAAGTAAGAGTCTTACAGGAAAATTGACGTGAGTTGAAGGTCCCCAATATTTAAGGGCAGCAAGATCGTAAGCTCTGGCAGCTTTCTCTTCCAAATCATAACCCCCTATAGATTCATCAGGACATAAAATTAGCACTTGAAAACGGACTTCCTCATTGAAATTTTTTTAAATTTTAATCGAAAGAAGCCTACCAAGATAAACTGAAAATTGCAGCATTTGATGGTTATGGAACCAATGAGAAGAATGAGCGTGACAAGAACATAGAAAAGCAAGAGTCAGATCATAAGGACAGAGGGTCAAAAAGGAAAACTTCAAAACACACAAAACTGTAGAATATCTATTGTTTCGATTAATTGACCAACCTTGCCTTCCTTTCCTGGTCTGACCTTCCTTCTTACAGCTGTTATCCCAGAGATGAGCTTCATACCTTCCAGTCCATCTATGTCTGGTAAAAGGTAAATTCACCATTTTACTTGAACATTGATAATGGCAATGCGCAAAGAGAATATTGATAACAGCAATGGAAACTGGATTCATTGAAATGCATGTATTGCAGTAAATGAAAATTCATTCAAAGCAAAAACAGTTGAATAACTGAACGGAGAGAAGATATAAAGCAAGTCGAAAACAGTACGAACCAACCTTGTAACACCTCTATACTGCGATGTTCGTTGCCCAAATGTGTCAATAGATTTCCTGTGGACGGGCTGCTTTTGACCCACTTTTGCAGGCCCTCTCTTCTTCGTCTCCATGGCTATACATTCAGTACCATTAGGTGATATTTGCATTGGAGCAGTAACGCAGCTTGACTGAGAACCAGGGCTCATAGACAAGCTAAGAGACTGCAACTCCCCGCAACTCATATTACCAGCAGATGCAGAAGCTCCACCATCATCAACTATGTGCTGTTCAAGTCCAGTATGTGTTGAATAGTGCCTAGAAACCCAGTTTTTAAAGCAAGGGACATCATTTCCGACATGTGGAATATGTGAGTCGCAGTCTGTGAGCTGGGTGTTTCGGGTTTCATCGTCAAGTGAAGATTGGTACATTCCATGACAAGCCAATCCACTGTAGTACGGGTGTGTTTGAACTAAAAATTGTTGTTCTTGCTGCCTAATTGTTTCATGCATGCTTAGAGAATGTGGCCTGTTGTTCTCTGTCGCTGGGTTTTGGCCGTAGTACATGCTATCGAGGCTTAAGACCATTGTTTCCCTTTCATGGCTAGCTCCATAGTGGTGAGTCTCCATAGTTGCACCACCGAGAAAGTCCTCTAATTTAGGTGATGAACTCGGCACCATTGCTGAAGCCATGAAACTTTAGAGCAGTGAAACAAAGGAAAGGAGGAAAATAAAGAGGAAATTAAGCTAATGGGAAGCAGAAGCTGACCTTCTGATTGTGATCTGGTAAGAGCTTCAATGATACAAAGTGACCCATCAGACTTGAGTGGCATAACTGACAAAGGAGAGTGAAAGCTACCATTTTCTCCAACGCCATAAGAGATACCGCAAGTGTTGAAGTGAGAAGCGGACAGATAGAAGCTTGTTGGAACAGCTTTAGAAACTGCAACAGCTGCTACACCAGGATTCTGATGAGGTTGATCATGATTGTACTGATGATGGTGATGATTTTGTTGTTGTTGCTGCTGCTGTTGTTGGGAGTCAGAAGCAGCAACTTCAAGTTTCATGTGCGGTGCGAGTGAAAATCCCAACCAGTTATTATTAGAACCATTATTCATATCATTCATAGATTTCATCTTCTATCTCCTACCCTCTTAGCCCCCCCTCTCTCTCTCTCCCTCTGTTCTGAAGTTGATTAGAAGCACCACTACCTGTATATCTTTCTGAAACGCTACTCAATCATTGGGAAGAAACTAAAACTAATGATGCTAAAATCTCTTGCCCACCCTCCATATGAAAGCTTGGATTTTTGTTGTCTAGTAAACCAACTTTAGTTGCAAGCAAAAATTTTTATGTTCTCTGACCCCCAAAAACTCTTCACTCTATGTACTCGGTAGTCATCCAAAGCTAAACCCTCTCTACCTTTGCGCCTTTTCTCTCACCATATAAAGCCAACAAAACTGGTCGCTTTAAACTAAGCAAAAAGAATGAACTCGAGCAAGCAATGCTGGGAAGCAACCCTGCACTCCCATAGGGATCTGTGTATATGAGAGAAACCAGCTTGTATAGCCCTCTCTCTTGCCTTTTATGTTAAAGACTCGCAACTTAAAAGTAACACACCCCTTAAACCCCAGGAAAACTCAGATTACATAAACACCAAAACCTCGCTGCTCTATTACTATATACCAAGCGGCCTTGATACATATCATCTTGAACCAACACCCACTAAAATGAAACAAGTCAGAAGGTACTATGTAGTTAACTTTGAAATGTGGTGGATGGGCAATAGGCGAGGGAGAGCTGGGCAGTAACCAAAACTGGATAGCTTTATTTTTACAGTCCACAGGGCCTTAGATAGATTTGACGAGCAGGACTTCTGCTCCTCCAGTCACTTCATACAGTAGTACTACTCCACACTGCTTCTGTTCTGTGCGACTCTGAAATCTAATTTATATCATTTGTTTTTGGTTCCAACTTAAATACCGTTCCTAACTTGGTTCACAGCCTTCAATTCAAAAATATGCCCTACCAACTGGCTGGTGACCATGTCTTCGTCACAGCCCCATTACCCACCGTTGATCTGGATATAAAGTTAGGTCATCTCTGATGTGACATTTTCTGACTTGGGCTTTATTCATCTGACAGCAATGTTAATTATCTGATATGCTCTAGCGACCACACGTTAGTTACCATTATCAAAAGCCCAAACCCACTTTGTCAACCAAAATCTTCTCAATGCAAAAAACCAAATTGCAAGGGATTTGATTAAAAGTTCAGATCTTTTGTCCACGTGTTTTATTGTGTCAAATAAATCTTAGCTATTTATTTATGTGGGTCTTACATAAAATTTACGTGGATCCTGCAAAATAAATGGCTGAGATTCTATAGAACAGAATAAGACAAAGTAATATTGGTCAGGAATCTTTGATTAAACAGGCAGAAAACGGAGAAGAACAAAAAAAAAATGGGTTAATCACGTGCCACGCTCTCTAAAACGCGTGACGTGACGCTTTACTTTCTTAACAGAAGTGGTTAAAGAAACAGAAAACACGATTTGCTTTTTTAAGGGCTTTGTGGTGTGTAGTCAACACCTGCTTCCAGACGAAAGGTGGCAAGTGGGGTTGTGATTGGAAAAGGAAAAACTTGAAATATTCCATATAATGATAACCAAATTTTAAAAGAGACCCCATTAAAACTCCCTTTTTTTAGGGGGGTTTTTTATTAATATGCTAATTAAATATCTGCCCTTAAACAAGTTTAATGATTAATTGTCTGAACAGTTCTAACATAGGTTTACTGAACATGACAGCGGGAGGAGAGGCATCCTCGTTCCTGCGATTAGGAAAGTCTCCATGGCTTAGACATTGTCGAGTGGTTTCTATTTCAGAGATATGAACTTCCACGTGAATAAAATGTGTGTTTTTTTACGTAATATAAATAACTCTAATGCATTACAATTACACTCCAAACTTATTGCTATATTTAGGGAATTCAACGTCCGTTAAGTATAGTTTGAATACGTTCTTTTCGGATTCTTTGAAATAAGAATTCACGAATATATACGTGCTCTTTGAAATAACCAAGTTAAACTCTTCAGACTTCCTATTTCTTGTATATGTGTTCATTCGCTTAGCCCAGTTTAGTTGAAGGGTTAATAATAAGATGGGATGGAACGTAACACACTTTTAGTGTTTTGTTAAGAGTTTCATAATATAATATAATGGAACGTGATAGAAACGGAGGGTTTCATGTTACGTTCCATTCTTTCATAAACACTGAAAAAAAGAAACCTCCGATTAAAAAATTTAAGATGGAACATAAACTAATAAATAAATACTACATAATATACCCTCAATAATTTTTCTTAAAACTAACTGTGATCAATTCATATTATTAATATATTAAATAGAATATAATAAATTTTATTAAATAACTAATAATAATATTTTTATATTAATAATAATAAATTATATATTTAATAATAAAATAATATATATATATGAAAATAATTTATTTATTTTTTATTTATACAGAAGAAAATATATAAAAAATTAATTGTTTGTATATATTTCTATATAAATAAAAATAATAAATTATTTTTAAATATAAATAAAATAGAATAGAATAAAATAAAATTTATTAAATAGTTAATAATAATTTTATATAATTAATAATAAATTGTATATAAATAATAAATAATAAATAAAATTTTATTAATGAAAAATAAAATATATTAAAAAATTATTCTTTAATTGTTTGTATATATTTCTATATAAATAAAAATATAAAAAATTATTTTTATATGTAAATCACATAGAATAAAATAAAATAAAATTTATTAAATAATTAATAATAATATTTTTATATAATTAATAATAAATTAGATATAATTAATAATAAAATAAAATTTTATTAATGAAAATAGAAAATATATAAAAAATTATTCTTTAATTGTTTGTATATATTTTATAGAAATAAAATTATAAATAAATCATTTTTAAATATAAATCACATAAAATAAAATAAAATTTATTATATGATTAATAATAAATTGTATATAATTAATAATAAAATAATAAACCTCCTACAACAATTATTTTAATATAAGGGGTATAATAGCCATTTACTATATATTACATTCTATTCTATCCATCTTCCAAGCAACATTTCACTACTTCACATTATGAACCATTCCATCCCTCTTAAACAACTTTTTACTATATTCTATTCTATCCATCTTCCAAACAGCATTTCACTACTTCACATTATGAACCCTTCCATCCCTCTCAAACAACTTTTTACTATATTACATTCCATTCCATTATAAATCGTTCCATTCCGTTCCGTCACATTACATTTCATTTCATTAATTAACATCCAACCAAACAGACTCTTAGTTTTAAAAAGGACTAAAGAAACATAATAATGCTACACTTGCCATAGACATTTTCAACATCTTTTAGGATTAATTGTTGGACAATTTTGTCCTTCCTTATTTGGACAACTATTAATTATATTTTCAAATTTTTAATTAGTTATCAATTAAGTTAAGTAATTTGATCCAGAAAAAGGTAATAAAATGGCTCAATAAATAATCTAAATCAATAGATCGAAGTTCGAGAAGAAAATAAATCTCAATTAGTATAGACTAGACCCATATCAAGCTTGTGATGGAGAAGTTGTAAGGCCCCACAGTAGGGGTTAGATGATGACGGCTATTAATATTTTCGCATGCATTCATGGCATTTTCCGGGTACATTGGTTTAATGAAACTTCGGATTGATTTGGACAATATTAAGCTAATTTTAGTAATTTTTGGATACTTCAAATATTTTTAGAAATTGATGGTGAATTAGTTTTGAGTTGAAAATTTATTT
>JANKOE010000006.1:9380788-9400082 GCA_026284465.1 Erythroxylum citrifolium | reverse complement strand
GTACGGGTATGGGGGTGGGAGCAGAATCCCCGACGGGGATAGGGGTGGGAGTGGGTTCATGGGGCGGGTACGGGGGATGGCATACCCGCCCCATACTCGCTCCGTTGCCATCCCTAGTTGATCATATCATTCGCAAGCATACGGATTCTCTAACTCGTTAAGAACGTTTACATCTTGAGAAAATTGTAGAAAGACATTAACCGCATGTCCTTGAACGTTTTCCGCAAAAGGTCCCGAGAGATTGGGGCTCGTTTTGGCCTCGAAAACTGCTTCGGAAGTTCAATGTAACCGAATTCAGGTATTCCACATTTATTTCGTTTTTAACTCTTTCATGAACGATCTGGGATACGTAATAAGGTCTATCATACGTGTTACATGTGGTATCAGAATGATTATGTGATCCGGTTGTTGAAAACGAAGATTTTTCAATTTTCATCTATTATGATTTTTATCAGTTTTTGATTCGTTTTTCGGTTTTTTTGTGTGTATATCATTATGTAAAAGTGGTATACATAAAGCTAGCTATAAAAACGGGTAAAAACGGGCTAAAAAGGGCAAAAAACAGGTTCCGGGACCACCAAAAATTGCCTTCCCTATTGGAGGGCGATAGCACGGTCAGGCACGGCGGCCATTGGGCGGTTAAGTAGGAGACTTTTGTGCTGACGATAGTATATCCAATTATTTTTTTTATATTTTTTAGATTAAATCATAACGGAGAATATGGAATCATCAGAAAAAGATTCAACGAATATCACATCATCTAATTGTGGTAAGTCCAATCCAACATAAAATTATTTTTCTTCTTCACAAACATTTGATAGGAATATCTAATATAGTTGCATGTTTTGTGGTAGAATCTTTAAAGGGAGAGCACTTTATAAAATAAAAGAATGTCTTGCTGATGTTAAGGGTAAAATTGTTTCAAACATTACTAATTTATAATTTATTTGAATGCAGTAGAAGAAATTGATGCAAATTTTTTGGATGAAAGCGTAGTTTACGAGTCTTTAGATAGCGTTAGAGAATTTGAAGATTTTAATAATAATGAGACACAACCTCCTTCAGAAATACAATTTTGATTTTTATTATTATAATAAATTTTATATTAAACTCATATTTACTTATGATTAGTTCATTATATAGACATTGATGTATTTTTTATTTCAATAAAATATTTTATTTTTATTCGCTTTTATAATTTTTACTTCATATTTATTATATATCAGTTTTATTGCGGTTCACTACCAATTGAGCCTTTAAACCTTAAATCTCTCTTTTGACCGGTTTGATATCTTGTCCGATTTTTAAATCATTAGAAATAACAAATAAAGAAAAACACAACTTTTTTCTGTCTTTTTTTGTGTTTCGTTATTATTATCAACATTGCAAATTATTTTATTTTATTTATTTAATAATTATTTATTTTTATTTCAATAATTTTATATCATAAAATAATGAGTTCATTATGGTTTTTAAATTTTATTCTTAAAAAATCAAACACAATTATTTATTTATTTATTAATTTATTAAATACAAAATTTTTATTACAAAATATTTTAATTATTTATTTACAAAAGTGAATCATATAATAATCAAACATAAGTAAAAAAAATGTCATTATCATTCTTAATATTTGATACCAAACATTAGTATAACTGTTAATTTCTATAATCTCACTTTTAATACTTACTTACCAAATATGCATAATTAGTAATTAAATTCTTATTCTGATTTTCACTTTTTTTTTCATTCTGATTTTTTTATTTATATTCCTTCATTAGTATTTATCAAACTAGAACTACAATTTTTTCTTGAATAAATTAAAATTATTTCTCGTTACATAACTCATGTTGTGGTGCTAACATTCAAAACCTTAGAAGCTAATCAATATAAGTTTGTAGGTTTTGACTTGGTCATTAGAACAGAATATCACATGTAGTTGGCATTTGGTAGCGATAATTAAAAACAATAGAATAGTGTTAAAAAACAAAAAGGTTCTTTAAAAAGACAGGAACAGTAGAAAACAGTTACCCTTAGCTCAGTCCGTTGTTTTAATGAGCTCCGGACAGAAACTCTCGTAGTCCACAAAACTCAGCAACTTTGCTGACAACATATTTTCATATATGTATGTCATGTCCAAGGGACAATAGAATGTCTTCTTCTTTTCTTTTGGTATGTTTTCAACAACATTCCTTCCATTCACCAAGCACAGAGGGGGCAATACTGATCATACATCAACCTTTTTTACATAATTAGGCCAATCTCACCATCGTTTAGTCACTATGTTCAGCTTGCATGCACCAGAGCCATGTCCATTAACTTAAACTTGATGTCCTCTCGAAGACTTCATATCTAAGAAAGCGAAAGGTCATATGGAATTGTTTACTACCATTCTTTTTCTTAGTTGAAGTTAGGGTTGATATTGATCTTGTAATGTACAAAACGCATTTAAAAATGAGATACAATTTCCAGGGCTATTAAGTGACTGCTACAGCAATGAATGAGGCAAGAAGTGAAGAGATTCACACAAAATCTAAAGGGAGATGTGAAGTGGAGTGGGCGGAGAGAAAGAAGGTGGATAATGAGATCACTCAGTCTGCCTCATTGGCCACCAAAATAACTCAAAACTGGAAAAGGACAATCTATAACGGGCTCCAGCTGTGTGTGACTATCTGTGGCTTTACTGTTGAAAATGAACGCTTTTTATTTACTCGTCTTAACAGCGAGAGAGAGGCAGAGTGACCTCAAACCCCCCAACCCAACTTGAATTCGACACTTACCCATCCAAAAGAGAGAAAGAAAATTCCCCCAGACAGACAGATATACGCAGCCTTCACTTTCCATTAAGATCTGTTTCATTAAATGTTAATTAATAGAATATAACGGAAAAGTTTATAATAAAATAAAATATAATATAATATAGTAAAAAATTAGGAAAAATGAAAGAGTTTATAATGTAATATATAGTAAAAGACTATTATATATCATGTATTAAAATAATTGTTGCAGGAGCTTTAACGCTAAGATTTTAAAACATAAATTATGTTCAATTAAAAAGAGTTCAAGTCATAACTGAGATAAATAATTTTTTTATTTTTATTTTAAAATAGTAAAAATTTTATAGTTTTATTATTAATTATATACAATTTATAATTAATTATATAAATTATTTAATAAATTTTATTTTATTAAAAATTATTTTATTCTATTCTACGTGATTTATATTTAAAAATAATTTATTTATATTTTTTATTTACATAGAAACATATACATACAATTAAAGAATAATTTTTTATATATATTCTATTTTAAAATAATAATAATTTATAATTTTATAATTAAGTATATGCAATTTAGTATTTATTATACAAAATATTAAATTAATTATGTAATAAAATTTATTTTTATTAAAAATTTATTTTATTCCATTCTTGTTTATATTTACAAATAATTTATTTATATTTATATTTATATAGAAATATATTTAAACAATTGAAGAATAATTTTTTTACATATTATCTATTTTGAAATAATAAAAATTTATAATTTTATTATTAATTATATACAATTTATTATTAATTATATAAAATATTAAATTTATTATTTAATAAAAATTATTATATTAAATATTATTCTATTATATTTAATATAATATTATGACTTAATCACAGTTAGTATTACGAAAATTATTGAGAATATATTAGGTAGTATATATTTATTAGTTTCTATTAGCTGCATCATTTTTATATTGTCTCATTTGCATATGAGTCTACCGGAAACAACCTCTATTAGTTTCTGTTAGTTGCGTCATTTTTATATTCTAATATGTTATTATTATAAAACTCTCAAGCAAATCCTTTTTCCCTTTTTCTGTGACATGGCATGGCATGCCAAGCACTTAACTCCCTACCTGCCTAACCATTTCTTATTTGTCACTATTCTCTCTTACAAAACCAAAGATGACATGTCAAAATCCAACCCCCCATTTGTCATGTCTCAATCACTATAGATTCTCTCTATCCTGTTTCCTCAAGGGAGGTTTCCTTTTTTCCTATCTCATTATAAGCTACTTCTTTTGTCACTAATCTGATATCAAATGCACAACAAAGACCGCAAAAAAGCCTACGCATGACAGTAAGCATTGGCAACGCTTTTCTCAATTTTAAAGCATTCTCTCTTTTGCAGGAAAATGAACCGTCCTAAAGCTGCACCTCCCTATGCTCTACTATTTCCCAAGAGAATGAATAAGATCTTCCCTTCAATCTGAGTTCAGACCTAAAGTGGCTACCTAGCTATACCCCTATCAAGTTTCGTGGATTCCCACTTCGACACTAATTTAGCACTCAATCGTCAGAACCCCACTTCAATTCCAAGAGCATTACTGCACATTGGCATTGAAACCCCTTTGGCCATTCACTTGCCACATCCCTCACCTTACCCGTTATATGCAAAGATGACTATGAAAGTTGTTTCCTTATTTAGCATAGTAGCTTTTTAAGCGGAAACCTGTTTTGACTGTCCAGGAATGTGAAGTCGGATACATTATGAGCATTTTGCGTACTTTTCACTGCCCACTGGGCTACGAGACTTGAACCGGTTGACCCACGTTAGGTTATGTCGAGTTTGACGTAACGAATAGAATTCCAAGCTAATTGACAGGGGTTGGTTAAAGTAGATAAGACTGAGACCTAAATGGACCATGAGCTCTTGGACGTCCGTTCATTTATCTTCAAACTAGCCCATGTTAGAAGGGTTTGTCTTTAACCGAAGATCGGATCTTTTGGGAACACGAAATGATCTAGATCTAGTTAATGTAGGTGTCTCCTAACACTTAACCTGATTGTTGGATTAGGAAGCATATATTTATAACGTATCAATTGATAATGGTCAAACGCCACTTAAATGTGAGCCATGCTCTGAGAATTATTGAAGAAGAGGGGTTTTGTTTTGTCATGCTCTTAGGTGATGGGACGTCTTAGGGGTAATAGCCCATCTCTGCTACGGCGGCTACTACAAATGAGACTGCGTTACCAGGCCGACCCTATGTCCCCTTCATGTATCTAATCAACGTTAACACACAACCTAACCCTTCTTAATTGTTTGGTAACATGAAAAACAATTTCCTAGTCAATAACAAGGATCGTCCTGTCCTGTGTTCGGTCACAAACTGAGATTTGGTGCCTGTTTTACGACAGCAGGCACAAGCTGGATAAAAATTTGTCCCCCCAAGCTATGTCAGCTGGGCACTAACCGTTTGAAAACCAGAAATTTGAACCAACGAACTTTCTTGCTTTGTCAAACACAGATGTCAAACTGTTGGCGGAAAACCATAGTACCAACAACCCCTTTGATTTATTAGGAAAACAAAGTACATGAATAAGTCGGTTACCAATGATTCCTATTCGCATGAAGACAGTCCAACGTACTCTTTAGTTTGCTATAAATTTATGCTGGTAGCTAGCGAGTCACGAGTAGCTCCTCACCAATTAAGGTTCAAATAGTGGTGGTAGATGCATGGGATGGAGGATCTGTAGATGTTTATGATCTTGGACGTCCAACAAAAATTAACTACTTGCTAAACATAGCCTCATTACAAGCAGAAATGATTATCAGTTTCAGATTATTTGATGAAGCAGAGCTGAATCAGCAGAACGCGTGAGTTTTGTTAGAATTACACTTTCCATTTAATTATATTAAGCAAATCACGGGAAAAAAAGCAACTCACAGAAAAGTTTTGAAAGGAGCAAGCATAATTCAAGTGTGATAAATAATTATCATATACAACAAGTAACTCGATTTCTTTCCTCACTTGGCTGATTCGCACAAATTCTTTGACAGCAAAACTGAATGAGATGCTTGGAAAAAGGGTATCACCTTTTTCTAATCGACACATGCAATATTCCCCTCACCACCTCCTTATCAATGAGCTCAGCAACTGCATTAAGTAACGAAGAATCATCCATTACAGCATATGCAAGGAGAAAATGAAGACCAATATCACGGAGACAGGATCAAAATTTGTCCATATTTTCAGAAAAAGTCAAACGTCTTTGCTAATTCAGTGGCATACCAATAAATTAGGTGGCAAGGCAAGAAAAAGAGAAGGTCCAAAGTCTATTATGCTTCGACTTGTTATTCACACGACATTTTTTTTCCCATCATCATCCAGCAAGTATCTTATAATGGCAACTTATGCATAGACTGTTCATCTTAGAAATTTGTCAAGTTTGAAAATTAGAATTAAGATAACAAGCCTCTTGACAAACAACAGTGGGTAAGGTGAAAAGCTATCACCAAAAGATTCAAAGTTAGGCCTATCACATAACCACATAAGGCAATACCTCAAATAACTCAAATGGGCTTCCTTGTCTGTACATGTCATTCTTCTTACTAGTAGAATCTGGAAGGATTCTGGCTGATAATGCTCTCCATCCAATAAGTAAAACAGCTGTGCTTCCCATTGTTACTAAAATAAATGTGTAAGGTGGAATGTGGCCTGACGTCACAGCCCTTATAAGTATTCCCAGCTGCAGAATAGGTAAGTGTTAAATAAACAAAAATTGATCAACTACATCCTTCTTCTTAATAGTCTGCTTGATGAATCGAAGTTGAAATTGCACAATTGTTAGTTAAAGCCATGCTCACCACTCAAACAATGTTCTCAATTTGAAAGCAGACTGTACAACATGGATAGCAAAACGTTTACAAATGGAAAACAAATACAAAAGCAAAAGGTCATAATTCAAGGGGGCACAAAATCATAAATTCTTTGAATGGATTCAGTTGAAAGAAGATATGCAACAGAATGGCAGCTATGTCCTCCACTTGCAAACATAGGAAAATGCTGAATGCAAAGATTAAATATTAGCCATCTTTTAGGGGGAAAAAAGGTTGTATAAACTTTCTGCCTCTACAATTTACAGTACCAAAAATTGAGGAACAAACAGCCTTGACATCTGCTAGAGTATGTTTGCAAACATTAGGCTGTTGACCAATGTATAAGCTGAAAGCTGTAGATGGACCACAAATAGCAGCTTTAGATTATGTGCTCCCATGGTCATCAAAGTATGATCTTTTTCTGACATAGTATTAAATTGCAAGTACATTCTTGACATAAACTTCCATTTTTCATTTTCTCGTGGATCTTTAATGTGTTTTAGCAAATAGAGGCTTAAATCCCATAGTAAGAATAAGGATTCAAAAAGATGCCCTGATCTTTGGTAATGTTTCTAGATCTTGTAGTGATTGGCACGGAAAACTGAATTAAGTAAATTACCAAAAAACCTCAAAAGTTTTAGAAGAAGACTAGCTGTCCAGATAGAGCGCATCCAAAGTTTAAATGTAAAATTCCATTGTTGTTGTTGAGATCCTAAAAATACATAACTGTATTGTACAGATAAACAAGCTTATGTGATTCCACAACAAACATACATATAACAATGGACAAGTAAGAACATCCTAGATTTTCTTAGTTCATAAACATGGTCGATTGAAGAAAGCCTGTAGCATAGGCAAGCAATTGAAAAGTGATTATATGACATATCTCTCATCTCCCATGACAATTCTTCAGAATCAACTAAAGAATCATGATCGTCTGTGTGAGTATCACCTCAAATACTTGAATTAAGAACTCCAGGGTTACCACACGATACCACCCCAAGAAGATACTGAGATCCTAGACAATGTGTGATCAATTCAAATAACTTCTGCATGTCTCAAGTGTACTTTCACGGCCACCAGGAATCAATGTCAACAGGCAGGCTCTGATAATTAAGTTCTTTATATTGCATCAAATCACGGGTCAGAAAAGAAACTTACAGGTATTCCCACAGCCCATGATTTAGCAGCTGCAATAACAGAATTGGAAAACCCGTTCATTCCACGACCGTCCTCTCCGTAGCCTCCAAGGAAGTAAGCACCCAGAAACCAACCTGTTCATTTTGATCCCAAAAGCACTTAACTTAGCAAGTCGAAATTTCAACAATATCAATTAAAAGCTGCAATTCCAACCAAATTTAAAATAAACGGTATACAAGAATCTATACCAGCGATAAAAGGGTCAGCAGTACGCAGTGTCTCATAGTCAAAAACCGGAAAACCGTGACTATATCTACCAATTGCAGAGAACAAGAGTAAAGCAAACACATCTCCACCAGCAAGCAGAGCCACACGACTGTTCACAAATTCATTGCACTAGAACTAATCAAAACCCAAACGCCGCCAACAAAAGAGAGTTATAATTGTAACAGTAGTTAGACATCAAGCGTACCCCCATTTGTCTAAACGAGACGAAGTGGGTTTCTCGAACTGTATGACGCCTTCCAAAGGAACGTTATCTTCGCCCACAAAAACGATGTCATTTGGATTGCTGTTGGCAAGAGGCGGTTTGGTGGTAGAAGTAGAATCCACACCACTCTCAGGGTTAGCGACGGCAAGAGAGAAGTGGCGTTTTTTAAGAAGGAACTTGGATTTGGTGTCGTAATTGGAGAAGAGGGGTGGTTTTTGGTGAGTGAAACCATGAGGCGAGGCGTGGGTACATCTTCTGGCCGATAGAGCTCCTCCCGGAGCTTGGCTTAGCACCATCATTTTTTATCGCTGATTTTATTCTTACTTTTTGTCTTCTCGTTGGTTTATCTCTTACAACACCTTCGATAGCTCTGCGCCGTGTCGAAGTTGTGTGGCTATGATAACCCAAAAAAGATAAGCGGCCCAAAACCCCCTTGAATAAAGAATGCATCACGTTTCATTTTTCGTTTTCCTGAATGAATAACATGACGCAATTAACGATGATCCTTACTCCTTGTGTCTTCCATTTGTTCAACTTTCCTAAAAGTAGGAATTAAGATGAAATGCTTTATTGTTGAATTTACGATGAACATGAAACCTTTTTGTTAATGGAAGGGCAATTGCCGGCCAACACATTTTACTGTGACAATATTAATCCATGCAATCTTCACCGGAACAACCTGAAAGAGATGAATGCTCATACACCAGAAGACACATGAAATATAGACATTACAAAAGATAGAAGTATTGGACTAGAAACGACTCGTCACAATTTATAATCACTGTTCATAGGGGAATAAGCAAAGAGAAGATGACTAAGGCATTATGTTACAGATGACTGAATCATTTACTAGTGAAGTTACTGAGTAAAAAACACTAAGCAACATGTTCATGTGACATGATTGACAAATAAGAGATGGACATCTAAACAGTGACAGTGTTAACTGCCCTACCCAATCAGTGAAAGAATTTGTGTACAGGATGTCAACTAGAGGTGATCTATTCACAAGACCCGTCAAATTCTGCTAGCTAGAAGCATTTCCATTACTATTCAAATCTGAAGAATCTACTTCCGTCTTTAATCCTTCAGTTGGCCGAGGCATATTATCAGGTAGAAGATATCCACTGCCACCAAGAATCTCGTTCTCTTTTCCGGTCACTGTAGGCCTAGTAATCCTATTGTACTCCATTGCACCCATAACACCAACAGCATCATACATGTAAGCAGGATAAATACAGCCGTTGCCATAAGGAAAAGGACACAGCCCAGATCCGACCATCACTGGCCCATTCCAAGGACCCCCAGGGGCGATTGGTGTAGCTGCAAAGCCTGGTCTGCCATATCCTACTACGGAATATCCACCGGGATAAACACTAGTTCCATAAAGATATCCTCCAACACTACTGTACACTGGAGGAGGAGCATAAGCTGAATAAGTTTCATGTTCAGGACCATAAGAAAAGAATTTTCCCAATTGATTAGCCTTATCATAAGTCCCGTTTATTGCACCTGCTGTGACACAACTACTGTTACTATTTTTTATTCTCTCTTTTGGCACAGCTCTCTTAACCTCCACAAGTCTACCGTTCAACTCATGAAATGTGTTTACCATAACCCTGTCAACAGATTCTTCAGAATCAAAAGTGACAAACCCAAAGCCCCTTGGTCGGTTAGTTGAGCTGTCTTGCATGACGACTACATCCATTATCCTACCAAACTTCTCAAAGTAATTCTTAAACCGTTCCTGAGTCAAATTAGCTGATAAACCCCCAACAAAGATCTTTTTAGTTCTAAAATACTCACACTTGTCACCTGTACTACCCGTTCTATCAAGCCCACCATGAAGTTGGTTGGGCTGGTGCTGTTGCTGTACAAGATGCTTCTCCTGATTGTATTGATGTTGCTCACCTCGTGGGATAGCTTTTTTCACTTCTACCTAAAGAAAATGAAAATTCTACTGAATCAACAAACCAGAAAGTATTACCAATAATGAAAACTACATCCGATATCTAATAAAACACAGTAAACAAAAAATTCAAAACCTCTCTCCACTACCTCTACAAGAAAAACGAAATGATTCCAAAATTAAACTAGCAAGACAGAAGAATCCCTAAGCTGCACAACTAGTCGAATCACCTATATTTAACAGCACTAAAGTTATTTTCTAACATTCAAAAAACAAAAAAGTCAAAACAAAGTCTATCCTTCCATCTTCTAGCTTCACAAAATTAAGCAAGTTACCATGCACACATGGAACTTCAAAGGTAGAAAATAAGGTAATCTCCCGTTCTTTGTACTTTTCTTTCTTAGCAAATGAAAGCTAAGCGCGCTAGTTCTACACTTACACGCCTCCTAATTCAGGACAGCCACTACTAAAATAGATGGTAGAAGTACAAGAAACAAAGAGCTTAAGAACTAACCGTTCTTCCTAGTATCACATGAGCATCTTTAAGAGCCTCGTCGGCAAAGGAAGTCTCGGAGAACCAAACAAACCCAAACCCCCTAGGATTTCCCGCGTTTCTGTCCTTTGCAACCAAAGAACCCAAGACATGACCGTACTTGCTAAAATGGCTTGTAAGAGCCTCCTCACTTGTCTCGCGAGATATGCCCCCCACGAAGAGCTTCGCTTTCTCGGCTTCCATTTCCAGACACTGAAAACCCTAATTGCACCGAAATCCCTAAAACGCCCAAATTGGACCACAAACCCTAGAAATTGAAACCTTCCTAGGGCATATCTCCACACGCGCCGGTGGAATTGGAAACGTGATGATGTACAGTCCCTAGAATAGATTTTACGTTTCACAGTCCAACAAAAACGTAATACGTTATTGGGCTTAATAACTGGATCTTCATATTGGGCGGGGTAATATTATAATGGGCCTCAATGATTGTCTTGCTGCTGTAATGGGCCTAGTGGTGTAAATGTAAAGACCTTTCCACTAACTAGCTCATCTCAACTCAACTCTTCCATTAAGAATACTTGTACGGATATACTCTCAAAAAGTAGAGGAAGAATAAAAAGTTCTCATACCAATAGTGGGTTTTGGGTTTTTTGTTTTAAGGAAGCTAATCCAAAATTACACGACTAGACGAGAGACCCGATAAATCCTCTAATAGGATCATGTGATACCCGATTGATATGCTTTTAAGGAGGAATGTACTCAACTACCGTTTGGTTTTCATGAAGAATGTTACTATCTCAAAAGGAATGTATTTGAATTTGAAAGCTGCCTTTAGAATCATTTTGTATGGAGCCATTGCTCACATACCTATGCTTGTGTTATGTACAAGTTTTTATCTTCAGTTATTAACAAACACCCTTCATAGTACTAACAGAGAACGTAGGATTTGAATCTGAACCTCTGCGTACTTCAGATCGGATCAAGAAATCTGAAAACAAAACAAAAAAAAGAACCAACTTCACAGCTTGTGCAGAGAAGAGTCAATCCCGAGATCCTCTCACATGCTGGTGCTGCAGGCTGCGTTTCTAATGCTAAAGTATTAATCAATATGATTAGTATAATGAGCGGGTCTTATGCGTGCGAATATTCGGTCCAGATTACTTCTGAAGGATACGTGATTATATCATTATAAGAATCCCATTTTTAATCCTCTCTGCATGTGGCACAAGGTTTTTTATACCATCTTGTTGCGTGAGAGAGATAACATTACCTACACAACAGTAGTCAATAATCAGACGGTAGTAAGCTAACAAATGGTTCTTCACGATGCCATTTAGGTTTCATGATTTGTTTTTTCTCCTGCTATAGAGTATCAACGTCATCGATATTATAATTAGGTGAGACCCTGATCATGTCCTTGACTAAAATATACGAGATAATTACGTGGGTAAGCATCTCTAGGTGTTATAGGATGTAAACATTTCTCGGATTTGCCAATCTCACTCTTATTATACTTTGTCATGTTCTCGTTGCCAAAACCACACCGGAGTATATAATACTCGGAGCTCTATGACCATGAAAAGCATATATCTTTATGGGGTTTGGTGTCGTCACATTTGCAGATGCACTCCTCATGGATGCCATGAGTGGAGTCCAAATTCCAATTACCAGGCTTAATTATTTAGGAACTTGTTATAGACAAAGCCAAGGATTTAGATACCTAATTCGTCCCAATTGTCATAACTCATAGCTCGTTCTACTTTGTTGACTGGTCATGGAATATATTTGGCAGACAAGATTAACGCACATAAGTAGATGATTGATTATAAATTTTGGGTTTCTTTATCCTTAAAAAACAACCGATGAAATCAGGTTGTGTAACTGCTGAAATTTGCCAACTTTTTCTCTGCAGTCTGAATAAAAAATTGTAAATTGCTTAGCGTCAAGTAAGGCATGACGAGGAATGCACTTGTTACTTGTTAGAAGTTAAAACACAAGCACGCAGAGAAAGAGACGTAGTAGAACACACATGACAGACCACATGCTTCGTATCGTATCACAGGTTCTGCAATTCTTTATCAGAAAGACTGCAAATGGTGTGTTAAAATACCTTTTAGGCACCATGAAAAGTTGGAACTGTGTTCTTTGAGCAGAGAGATGATAATTTGCATGTCCAGAACTGCAATGGATATAGCAGGTAGTGACATAATTGCAGGAATTAAAGGAGATAACAGCAATAGTTTCCTTCTAAGTCTGGTTTCAATTATCTGACATATGTATAAACTAACGACCAGAGGGCAAAACCGAAGCTGACGATGGATTTGGTAAAAGAAGACAAAAGGGTACGGCAGTAAACTAATATAGAAGTAAACAAACCAACCAAGGGCGCAAATATCAATGAACATGGTTGTAGGTAGCAAGTAGCGACCTCTTTTTGTGCAAAACAGCTCTTCAAAGACTGAAGCTAGCCTAGTTTTGTGCAACACCTAAGACTTCTATGGACAAGGGAAGGACAGGCATGGTGGCTCCTTGAAGATTTTGATTCTTCTTTACGTTGACCAAGAACAAAAAGATGATAAGACATGCCTTTGGGATTACACAACTCTGGGGTCCAAAGAAATTATATAAAAAGAGGGCAAAAGTTCTAGTTTCCAATGCTCATACATACATCGATGCTTGAAGGGTGTTGTTGTCGTTCTATTCAATTGCTGGCTTCCTGCATGCAAACCTACACTTGCGACCCACTACCGCCTCTATGTAAATACTATACATTTGAAAATACTAAGAGACAAGAAAATCATATTCTGCGTACTTCCCAATGCATTTTGTTTTTTAACTTGGCCTTGGAAACTCGCGTGGAGGAGGTGTAAATGTAATAATGTGCTCATCGAAATCTTTCGTTGAGGGGACCAAGTATGCTGTGAGTCAGCAATAGCATATGCCTAGCGAACTAGTTAGTCAATTAGGTTAAAGGCTAAAAATGATTGCAATACCGAATTCACCCATCGTATTAATCCAAATGTACACTCAACCCTCAACTTAAGTGTTTTTGCTTTGTTTTCTAGAAGAGAATGACATAACACAAGTGGTTGACAGGCGAAGGGTGAATTTGGTACTCGTGCCTTAAATGGAAGAAAAAGGGGTGGCTCTGTCACGTGAGCGTCGTCACTTCATCAAGGGTCCCCATTTCCTCCTTGTTACTGTCCCATCCCATGCCTTTATTATTTTGCTTTTTTCTATGTCAAGCATTCTTTTTTTATTTTTAAAAATTAAATATACCAAAAGAATTAATAACATATTTGGTTCCTTCAGATTTTGCTGAGGCGGGATGTTACTGTCTGGATCCATAATTCTGACAGATCTAGCTTATAGTATGCCTGTAAAATAAATAAAGGCACGTCTGGGTTGATCTCCGGTAAGCCCCTCTAACGCTCAAGTCAGTCTTTTTTGAAAGTTTTGGTGGCTAAGAATTAAGAAAAAATCAGGATTTTGAAGTCGTCCCCCTTTCATAGTGAGGTACTGAGTTTATATAATAAATATCTGTAGGGATTAGGTCAATGTCGAAGAACGGGTCGGTCGGCCCATAAGCCGTTCTGAGTTTAAGCTTGGCCTTAGCACGATCGACTCAACCAATGTTAAAAGAAAATGTGTTGTTTTATTAAAATCAATTCATATATTTATAAAAACGTAAACAGACTACGGAGATGGAGGTCCACCGGTGGGCACGGAAATGCCTTGAAAATATCAAAGTAAAAGCAAGTGGGTGTTCGTGTGGGCCCAGTGCCAGTGACGCAGGTGGGGACGAAGGTTGGGTGTGGGCCCAAGGGAGAGCTGTCGGCAATTGGGAAGCGAACTTCTTCTCTCTACTCACAAAGCCCAACAACATCCACCACCCCTCGACTTGTCATTCATTTCGTTATTATTACCATTTTTTCAGACTATTTTGTGCACTTTGTGGGCACACCCTCTGCTGACACGTCAATGTCAAACTCAAACCTCTGGCTCTCTATTATATGATCTGATGATGGTAGAGATTGCTTTTACTTTTTCTCTTCGTCCTTTTGGTTTTAGTTTTACACCTATTCCAAACATTATAAGAGATGAGATCGAAACTACCGCTTACGACTTCCTGGTTGCCTTAACAGCTGCCTTATCTATCCGTAATTGTACCATGTAATGTCACCTGAAAAATGGGAAGAAAAAGAAGAAGAAGAAGAAGAAGAAGCAGAGAGGTTGCTTGATGAGCAAGCATGGAATGGAAGGAGTCAATTATTGAGGATTGTTTTACCTGGTGACAAGCTTTGAGCTATAAGTTTTCCAATAATTTCAATGGACATGCTGCGTTAACTGACTCCTGTGGCCCCGTCAATAAGCTGTCTTCCAAGCCGTAAAAGCTTTTGACAAGGATTACACAAGCATGCTTCCTTTCTCATGACATATCGTTGCTCTCTCCCTCTATTTTTTTTTTAAATTTTCATTATATTCCCGTTTCTTCTTTTTTAGTTATAATGAACTTAAACAAGTTGCAAGAATGTGCTTTCTGATACACACAAGACCCTATACAGGGATTGATTGATTTACTTAATATTGCCATGTGAAGCAAATTGATGTCCTGAAAAAATTCCCACCAACTTGAAGGTTTGTCGGTGCATTATTCCACGGACTCATTCATGGATTCACTTTCAAATATAGCAAATTATTCTTCGATATGAATTTAAAGATACTGCAACCAAATCTCGTTTGCACTATTCGGTGGTTGTGAATAAATTGTAAATGATTCGGTACATCGGAGATTTTATCTGGAAACAGCACCGTGACATTGACGTACACAAAAGAAGAATGCTTTCATGATCTATGAAATCGAGAGTGCCATCTTTTGCTTTTTTATGTTCTCCATTTCCCTGGAACAGGGACAAGTCGAAATAAAAGTAGTTTATGCTTAATAAATTCAAGTAGTTAACGAACGTAAGTATAGAGTTTTAGTTCCTGTACTAATCTTTGGACAGGTTCTTTGTAAGAAACAAAACTCTGAATTTAAATTTTAAACGAGTATGCAAAAACAATTATCAATCTACCTGTGTCTTAGATTTTAAATCTCAAATGCAGTGAGTTTCTTGGAAATTGTTATAATTCGTGTACTTGCTTTTGGCATGAGAGCCACAGGAATTTGAACTATGAGACACTTCTATAAATAAGAGGATCTAAAACTGTGGCCCATGTGGATTTGACGTACGCTTCATAAATATCTTCCAATCATTCTTGCTTCTTTCCTTTTTCTTTTCTTCGCACATATAAATGGAATTATGCATAGGTCGTAATTATTGGAAGAAATGAAAACGTCAAAAGAATATTGTTTGCAAATGATCTCCGCTTCCACTGTTCTAGCGAGACCCGTTGAAGCTTTCCTACCGCAGGATCCTCACGGTTACTGCCTGCAGAAAAGGGAACATACAACTATTCAACTGAGTTTTAGATTCTAAAATTTGGTTATTTGAAAACCATATTTATCAAGTGTTTAGATTCTCTGTTTAATATCATAGTGTCTTATTTTATCCCACAAATCTCAGTCATTCATTTATGCGAGTTTTGTATAAATCCTGCATAAATAAATGAGAGATTCGCATAAATAAATGGCTGTGATTCATAGGAAAGAATAAGACATCATAATATGAGGCAGAAAATCTCATCCCATTATCCTCGCAATGTAAAAGTTATTCTTTTATAAGTTAACAATTACAGGTTTAAGTTATAAACCCCTTTTAATTGAGGATCAAATAAAAATAATTAATTACTTTTCTTCTTATGGAAATGATTTGATAATTATTTTTAATTTATTCATTCTATGCAATAATATGCTTATTTTTAATAAGATAAAAGAAATAAAAATTCTTATAATTTTACTTATTGAAAAATTTCTATTATTTTAAATTATTAAAAAATTACATAGTGTTATACTTTTCTTAATTTCATGTCTATTATTATTATATAACTAATTATTGTAAATTTGATATAAATCATGTTATATGTATAACGGTCGATTATACAATGATATATATTAAAATAACATAACAAATAATTAATTAAAGATCTTTGTAAAAATGTTAATAACATATAATTAATTTTTAATAATCCAAAATATAAAAGATAAAATTCTTTTAACAGTAAAACAACATAAAAAGCTCTCATCTTTTACTTTCGCTAATGATATGAGTTGATAATAAAAAAGTTCCTTTGTATGTAACTAACAAAACTGATAAGGTGAGTGTAATCTGTTTCCGGGAGTTGGCTAAATTCCATGGAAGTGTTCGGTGTTCCTCGCTCAAGGAACTGAGGCAAGCAAGCAGGCAAGGAATATATAGAAGCAGCTGCTCTACCTCTGTAGAGAGGGCGAGACGTTGGGTGATGATAATGATAATTTTAGCAGTAGAACTTACACTTACAGTCTTTGACACTTAACGGATACAAAGCTGTGACTAGTTTGTTCATTTATGGATTCCAGCAATAGTTCTTCATCATCTCATAACATTGCCGGTTAAAAGACCAAATGGCAAATGATCATCACCAAGCAGGTCCTTCGCCGGCTTATTTACCCACATTATTTATTCTGGTTAGATGAAATATACCATTTAACCTAATATAATAATGATGCTGCCTTTTACAGGAGGAAATATATATTTTTTGTTTTTATTTCCCTATTAAAAAAATGTTTGGTGAGTAATGGAATATATTTTCACATAGTTGCTGTAGAATATGTTATTTCACTAATATGTGAATGTTTGAAAATATCTAATATTACGTTGTTTCTAAAATTATATATATTTAATGATAGCAAAAAGAAAATTACATTTGTTTAATGAAACATCGGCCCGTTTGACAATCAGCTTATTGCATTAGCTGTTAGCTGATTCTATTAACTATTAGCTGATAGCTGATTGTATTAACTGATTTTACCAACGGATTGCATTAGTTGTTTGTCATTTAATGTTTAGTAAAATTAGTTGTTTAGTATTAGTTGTTTATGTGTAAAATGACTTATAAAGACACGACTTTAAAAAAAATTATAAAGGTCTGAATTTAGTATTTCGTTGAATATTTTTATAGTAATTTATATTTTAGATATTTAATTATATAAAATTAAGTTTGAAACTCTAATAAAAAACATATAATAATAATAATAATAATAATAATAACAACAACAACAACAACAACAACAACAAAATTCAAATCCCATCTCTAGTTTTGTACCTTGTGTCGATGAATAATATCTTGCTTGTCAATTTAAGCTACCATATAAACGTTTTGATGAATTTATAAATATCAGTTATAATTAATTGGTTGAAAAGTTTCTCCTAAATAGCTTTTCAAAAAATAGCCGGTTGAGTTGAATCAGCCAATCCAATCAGCTCTTAACTAAACAAGTGTATTAACTGTTTGACTCTTTAATAAGCCGAAATATAGCTTAAAAGCTATCTACCAGACAACTCCATTATCTGTTTTGTACTTTTTTTGGTCACTAATTTCAATTTTTATGCAAGTAAAAACTAGTTAGGTTATTGTACAAAACTGTACAGAAGTGATTGGAGCATGACATGTATAACGAATATTAAGGAAGCAAAGCAGGTGACAAATGGGACTTGCCTTGTTGATGATAAACAAAAGAAAGCAGGGAGGTGACAAATAGGACTTGCCTTGTTGCTGATAGCAAAAGAAAGCAGGGACCAGAAGCAATAGGCTAGTACGAGTCTACGAGGAAGGCATGTGCTACGGAATACCATAGTATCCAAGTTTAGCATGTTGTCTACGAAACCTCTCTTGTATTCTAAAAACAAAACTCTTCCATCCCCGACCCCAACCACCCCTATTCATATAGTATACATCTTCCAACCTCTCAATGCCTATGACTATTATATAAGATCTCCTCCTCCCGAGTAGTAATAAGAAATTAAACACCACAATCACGGTATCTTTGACCAACTAACACTTTTATTTTAATGATAATAATAATACAGCTTTCAATAATACATATTTTAGATCAATTGTTTTTTAAATATTAATTTAAAATGTATAAAAAATCAAACTAATTAGGATTAGTATATTTATCACATTTTTATTTTCAATAAATTACACTTTAAAATCTTTTAAATAAATCTAGAAAAGGTACATTGCAAAGCTGACTGACTTAGTTTGAAACTTGACGGTATGTTTGATTGTACGTAAAGTTTTTAATGGAATGAAATGATTTAGTGCTTGTTTGGATACGCTTTTGGGAGGTTAATAAGTATTTTTCTACATTACAAAAGCCTTTTTTTAAGAAAAACAAGTGTTTGACTGTAAAATAAAAAATATTTCTTTAATATATATGATTTTTTTGATAGCTAAAATATAATTTTTTAAGAAGCTCAAATTTGGAGCTTCTTAGAAAAGCGCTTTTTCAGGTAAATTTTTCGGAATAATTAATGAGCCTATTTTAATCTTTTTTGTCCTTATGTTTTATACATAATTCTCACAATACCCAGAAACATATTTTTCTGTTTATTATGTATTTAACTATTTACTCAACTTGGATATTTATTTTGAGATTTATATAATATTATTTGGCTTTTTT
>JANKOE010000006.1:9363194-9380688 GCA_026284465.1 Erythroxylum citrifolium | reverse complement strand
TGTTTCATATGGTTTAAAATTATATAATAATTAATATATTGTGCTTTGCATATTGTTTAATATACTTTAAATAATATGTATATGTATAAATAATTTTTATTACAAAATAAAATATAGTGAAAATTAAAAATGCTTTTTATTTTTATGTTGTCAAATAGTTTACTGTATGAAATTTTTTCAAAAAAGCTCTTTTTTAAATGTCAGCTAAGCAGTCAATTGGTTTCTTAAAAAAGTTATTCTCATAAATTATCTACAGAAAAAAGTTCTACTGACAAAAACTCTACTGGTATAAGTCCAACCAAACAGACTTATAATGAAATAGAATATAAATGAATATAATATTAGAAAATTGTTATTCAAGAATAATGGAAGATTTCATAGTATAGTATAATAAAATATTGTTTGGAAGAAGAATTCAAAATGTAATACAATAAAATGTTGTTTATTATTTTACATTTCATTATAAATCTCTTAAATTAAAGGTAATTTATTTTTACTATTTAGGATGAAATAAGATATGATGTAAAACTCTTCCCTTTCAATCGATTACGTTTCATTTTATTATAAATTATACTCTCAAACGATAAAATAATTATTTTATTTTATTAATAACTACTCAATTAAACACAGGCTTATTTATAAGGAATAGTTTTTTTACTGCTTGAAAGCGGCAAAAAAAAGGTAAAATGTAATAAAGTCAGCATTTTTGTCTGGAGGGGGACCGTGAGAGGATGGAACTATGTATGGGGTGTTACTTGTTAGTGTAGGATAAGTGAGGACAGAAATTTTGAGAGAGAGGCGTACGTAGGTCACGTGGATATGCATCTCCCCTCATGCCCCCACCCACACCACAACTTCGACCCCTTTCAACTTTAAGAAGAGGGAGAAGGTAATAATAGAGACGCCCATTGAAAGTTGAAACTGCTAGACGCTACTAGCTAGCGGTCTTTGCAAGGCAGAAAGCATTAGGTCAAGTCTTGTTACACACTCTCCACTGCTCTACTAATCAACGTTGTTAACGATATAACGTAACTTTTCTTCAGTATCCCGAGACTCCATAACTAAGCTACTTCACGTCTTCACCTCTAACTGTCAGATTATTTGAGTTCAAAGAACATCAGAAGTGTTTGGACTTTTGGCAACCCACACAAAGCAGAGGAATTCCTATGCTATGCATGCATTTTTCTGTTCACTTTTTGTTTCTTAAGCTCTTTTGCTTGCTCCATCACTTTACTTATAATAATAAATCCTTCAGTGCATATTTTATTATATATTTATATATATATACAAACACAGATATGTATGCATATAAGCCTTTGTCTATTTGGTTTGTTTTGCCCCCTTCTCTCTTACTCTCTCTCTATATCTATACCTCTCCGCAATTATTTTGTCTTTGCAAAGGCATCGACTTTCTTTAAGAAAAACCATTCTGGGTCTTTTTAGTCTCCGCTGATATAAGGTTGAACCATATCATATCCTCCATTAAAATGCTTCAAGCATCAGTCTTTTTCTTTAATCAAATAATGTTAGCTTCAGAGGTGGTGTAGTTTTACTTGCGCTGCTTGTTTCCACATGGAATTTGGGATGGTGGGTTTGGAAGGATTTGTGGGTTCAGACACTAACCTTGCTGGTGTTGCAACTCTCTCTAGTTCAGATCCTGAGACAAAACCGAAGTGGTACGGATCTGGGTTTCTCAAGCAAGATAGATCTGGAGCAGACGAAGATGATTGGAGGGGCTCTAAACTGTGCAAAACCGAGTCAATGCCGTTTGTTCAAAGAAACGGGTCACTGAAATATAGTAGTAGTCTCTTCGCTGATGGACAGCAACCGCAACAAATGCTAAGCTTCTCGTGTTCCAAATCAGAGCCTGAGAAGATCCCTCCACATCTGCCATTACCTTACTTTCACCTTACTTCTGCTTATAATAGGAACACAGGTACCCTTAAGCAACATTTGAAGGCTTTAAGCGCGTTTATTATTGTGCTAAATAAATTGAGTTGTGCCTATGTTTCCCCACGGGGAAGTAATGGTTTTTAGAGGAATCTTTAAGGCGCTGATATACTATTTAAAGACGAGATTTTTAGCTTTTGAAAACTGTTCGTTTGTGGCACACTCTTTCAAATAAAATTTTAGGTAGTTTTGTGTGGATTAGACGTCTAGAATGATTATAGATAAGATGCTATTGGTTGTCTGGGTTTTGATTCTGGGGAACAGTGGAAATTCATTTCAACGACATATAAGTTTAGTCTTATTTACAAGTCTTGTCAAGTAAAAGTAGCAAAACTGATTCCATTCTCTCTTACAATCTTTGTCTTCCTGTGTTGAGATGACTGGTCGTGGCTACTTAATCTAAGATAGGATCTCCATTGACAAAGCTTGAAATATGTTTGAAGAGATCATTAGAGCGGAGCAGCATAAAAAGAAAAGAAAAATCTTTCTGGGTTTTCTCATATTTCTTTTCTACATTTTGTCTTTCGTCTTTCTCCATAGCTATTGCATATTCCCTGAAGCAATGTTTCAGACAAGTTCGATATTTTGGGTATCTGCCAGAGTCCCTTTCTATAAGTCTCTCTTTGCTTTTTCTATCTCAGACAAAAGCTTTTATTCCAGCTTGTACTGATATGGGTTAAACATTCTGCAATTAAATCTCTTTTGTTGCTGTTTCCTCTCTCAGGATACAACTCTGGAAGCTTTATTAGCTCTGGAAGTATGCATGGACTTTTTTCAGAGGCAAAAGGGCCATTTACTCAGTCACAATGGATGGAACTTGAACATCAGGCTTTGATCTACAAATACATAACTGCGAATGTACCTATACCAGCTCATTTACTCATCCCTATAAGGAAAGCTGTTGATTCTGTAGGATTCTCTAGCTTACCAGGCGGATTTCTCAGACACAATTCATGTAAGAAACTTTCCTCTGCACAAAATTTACCTTTCTCTTTCTTGTATATGTTCATTTTCATACTCACAGTTCCATTGGCTGTCCGAATGCGTGCAAGCGTGAGTTTAAGGAGAGTTTACGTCAAGATTGAAACTTTCACTAGTGTGCTGAGAACTGATGCGGTAAAATGTTTCAACTATCTCTCCCAAAAAAAAAAAAAGAGATAGAAGAGAAGTCATCGTTTGATGCTTTTTGTTTCCGTTTAAGTATTCTAGCGACCCCCTTCAAGATTTGCACCGAAAACGAAGTATCAACTTTTTTATCATCTTAATCCTTTTCAAAAGGCCCAAATTTCAGCAGTTTCATTTTTTATTCAGTTGGACACTGAAAATCCAGACCTTGTTTGCCATACTGACATGGGTTGCTCTATATGAATCTATGTAACTTGCAAACGCAGTGCAATGGGGTGGTTTCCATCTGGGATTCTCGAGCAACACCGATCCAGAGCCTGGGCGGTGTCGTAGAACAGATGGAAAGAAATGGCGGTGCTCGAGAGATGCTGTCGCTGACCAGAAATATTGCGAGCGGCATATGAACAGAGGTCGCCATCGTTCAAGAAAGCCTGTGGAAGGTCAAACCGGCCATTCAGCCGCTGCCACCGTCACTTCTACCATCGGTGCAAAGTCGGCAACCGCTGTCACCTCCACATCTGCACCGGTGGTCGGTCCCCGAAGCGGAGACGGCCCAACCAATAGCGTCACCATTGCACAGCATCATTTGCAGACTGTTAGTTCGTCTAATGGTTCGTCTGCCAATCCCATAAGCAGGTAAAAGGCTACAACTTCAGAATTATTACTCTTTAGTCTCCATTAAGCAGGTCATATCTGAGATTATATTTTTGCAGGTAGCATTTTCTGTTAGTTTGTGAAATTAAAAAGTCCAAAGTCCTTCAATTTCTATATAGTAAAAAAAGCAGATAGCAAGATGAGATGTCTGCAATTTTTCTTCTTCTTTTTGTTTTCCTTCTGGTATAGGTTCATCTCAAAACGAAGATTATAATCATTTTCCCTATGCTATCCAAAACTGGAATTCTTGCCTTTGCGTCGGGAAATAACATCTTGTTGTGGGTTCCATCTTCTTGATCTCCCACACTGTGATTGCCTTCACTCTTTAGACTAATTAATGAACCTCCAGATAAACTTTTGTTTGAGATTTTTCTACAACAATTTCTGTCCATATTTGTCGTTCATGCGATCCCAATTAGTCCATTAATTGTACTAGTGGCCTGGTGTATATTCTTCAGTTGAAGCAACGATGGCATCATATTTCTTTGCCATTCTGATTACAACGTCCTCTTTAGTTGATCTCTCATTTTCATTAAATTTGCATTTGATTCACAACTTTACAAAAATTTCTTTTGACGTAATGATTTACTTCCAATTCGTTCACTTTGCTTAAAAAGGAAAATGTTTTTTGTTTGAATAATCCTTGGACTGTTAATTCAAGTGTTTATAGTACTCTTTAGACGAGTTCGGGACAAAGATTAAATCGAATACTTCTTCTCAAATATTCTTGAGTGCAGAATTTGATAACATATATTTAATTGGTTTACTAATGTCAGGAAGAGCATTACTGAAGAGTTTGGACTTGTCACCTCTGATTCCCTCGTCAACCTTCAGCAGAAGAGCTCGTCTTTGATAAGTGGCAGAAACTATGGGTCTTCTCAGAACGGGAGTGACCAGGAAAATGTTTCTCAATCTTCCCTCCGCCAATTCATGGATGATTGGCCAAAAAATCAGTATGATCGCTCTGCTGGTTCTTGGTCTGAACTTGATATGCAGTCAGACAGAACTCAGTTATCTATTTCCATACCTATGGCTCCGTCAGACTTTATGTTCTCTAATTCCTCGTCAAACAATGAGAAAACCGCGCTGTCCCCTCTAAGGTTGTCTCGCGAATTGGATCCGATACCTATGGGACTCGGGGTTGGTACCGTACTAAATGAACCAAACCAAAGACAAGCGAGTTGGATTCCCATCTCATGGGAAACTTCAATGGGTGGTCCCCTTGGAGAGGTTTTGCATAATACGACTAATGGTGCAGCTGAGTGTAAGAATTCATCAGCACTTAATCTTATGTTGGAGGGATGGGACCGTAGTCCTAGGTTAAATACTTCTCCAACTGGGGTCTTGCAGAAGGCTTCATTTGGTTCACTTTCAAACAGCAGTGCAGGACAAAGCCCAGGAGCAGAGAACAAGAATAGTGAAGGGGCAAGTCTGTGCAACGACCTTCTCGGTCCAGCTCTTGTTCATTCCGCATCAATGCCTGCCCTGTAACTACTTGACTCTTTGGAGTTTGTTTCATGGAAGAAGAAGAGAAAATAGGAGTCCTATGTCTGCATGTAACAATTTCTTTTGAAGCTTTTGATCAGACCTTTGATTTTGTTAGCTTATAATATGTTTCACTTTCTTCGTGGATTGCTTGTGAAAGAGGGAAACACTGGACATAAAAACCCTCAGGGCAGATGGTTTTCGGAGTCGTCATGTGGAAAATCTGGCATCAGATTTCACACTCTTGATTTCACACAAGCTTTACCTATGTATAACGTTCTCGTCAAAGAGCAAAGCCCATCATTTTGTTTTAGCTATGAAGTTGGTGGTCTTGTAAAACTTTGTTCTAGCCATTAGAACTTGGATGCAATGCCGTTTTGATATCAGCAAACAACGTAGTTTCTGTTTCCGCTCAATCTAATTCGTTAATGGTTCAGCTTCTGCATATTTTATGAGTTGAGTATAGCTATTTCAAAAAACATTGAAGCTTAGTTGATAGAGTTCAAAATTTAATCATCATTGTATAGTTATGCCTTGCATTACATAAGAGCTTGGACTTTGTCATCTCTAATTCCCTCTTTATCCCTTCACAGAAGAGCTCTTTCTTAATTAGTTCGGGTCTTCCGGGAACGGAATTTGTGTCCTCCACTTCCTCCCTATACGATGGAAAACCATCCCTTAAGAACTTCTTGTGAATTGGATCCGATAGGGTTGGAGTTAGTACTATATTAAACGAACCAAACCAAAGGCAATCAAGTTGGATTCCATTTCAAGTGAAACTTCAATGACTAGTCCCCTCAGACAAGCTTTGTACACTACAAAAAGATACTGCATCTGAGTTTAACTATACTTACAGTTGGGAAAGTAGTTTTAGCTTAGGTGCGTCATGTAACATCCCGTTATCAGCAGAAAGGTTAGGATAGTAAATATTAGTGACTAATGACAGCTTAGAAAAAGCATTTTCATGCTTATGCATAATATGACATACACATACACATGAATAGTAAATTTTTCTGCACATGAAAATAATTGTACATGCGTTCATGAACAATTCCAAGTATAATTGGATTGAGTTGTGATTTTTTTGAGAAATTTGTGAATTTAGAATTTATTTACACTGAAAATTTTATTGAATAGTAGATTTGAAATATTTTTGAATTTTGGATTTATTTTCAGAAATTATAGAGAATTATGGAAATTTATGAAAAATAGGAAAAAGAAATTAAAAGAAGATTTGGAGATAGATGGATTGTAAAGATGAGAGCTTAATGGAGTTAGTCTCAAAAGAAACTAAGTTAGATGATAAGCATTAGGAAAGTGACAAGTGTCACTGACTAAAAGATTTTTAGAACCTTGTAGAAAGTAAGTAACGATAACTGAGAGTTAAAAAGGTTAAGTGATTTTTCTAAAGTTCTTTCTTCTTTATCACCTTTTTCGGTTTTCCTCTCAATACATAAAGGCTGTGTTTGGTAAACAGCTGATAAGCTGTTTTTCAACTGATTGACCCATTTTTAGAGGTTTGACCATATTAAAAAGCTGTTTTAGTGTTTGGTTATGAGCTGATTGGGTAGAATGATTCAACCCAATCAGCTCTTTTATGAAAAGCTCCAACATGGGAGCGTTTTTAACCAAACAACTATTTCAGCTGTTTGCAATGACCATAAAACCAATGACTAATGGGGACAGGAGTGGCCACGCTTGCATGTTATATAAAAGCCTTTGTCTTTTTCGTTGTCTGTTTTATGTGATCTCTTATATCTGGTTTATGTATTTCTTATTATTTGTATGTGATCACTTTGTCTGCATTTTCTATTAAATTTGTGGTAGCGTTGTTCCCCTTTGTTGCTAGATTTTTATCTTTTTATTGTCTAACTTAAAAATGATATTTTAATTAGCAATTGGAAGAATGCAAGCTTTAACTTAAACCAATCCATTGATGCACTGATTTCAATTCAATATTTTTGAGTTTATGTGTTTACTAGTATAATTTCTAGTAATGATTATAGTTCTGAATAATATTCACAAGTTAATTCTACTACTCAATTTAAATTAAAAGTTCAAATAATTTTAAATTAAGTAATAAATATCAATATGACGATAATGACGGTGATGACGGTGATGACGATTATGATGATTATTATTATTATTAAATGTTCTATGCTTTTTTATTAAAGTTATAAACTTAATTTTTGTATAATTAAATATCTATAATTTAAATTCTTATAAGAATATTCAACAAAATATTAATAATATTCATACCCTTATATATTTTTTGAAGTCATGTCTTTATAAGTCATTTTACATATAAACAGCTAATACTAAACAACTAATTTTACCAAACATTTCTATCAAACAGCTAATGCAATCCGCTAGTCAAATCAGCTGATAGAATCAGCTATCAGCTAATACAATCAGTTGTTTGCCAAATAGGGCCAAAGTTTTTCACCAAAAATCCTTCTAAAAGATTTTTGTGCTTTTCCTTCTCCAATACCAACCCCGCCTTGCAAGTGGTTTCCTTTGCCTTAAGAAAAACCAAAAGTTGGTTAGTGTTCACAGTGGATCACGTAAGTTTTATATGGAGCTTAGGGCTTTGGGGATAGTTGAAGATTTTGGAATTTTTAACAAGTAAGTATTAAGAAAATCTTTTAGAGTTATAGATTTACGAAATGAATTTGATGAATTCACTATCATCTGCATGAACATGGGGTTTACGTGTTTATATTCATGAACACTGTGCTAATGAAATGAAAATATGGATAAAATGTTATTTTAGTTTTGATGGACTTTTAGTGATCAAGTGACGTGGAAATGAATTTTGGAGTTTGAAATAGCAATAAAATGATGTATGAAGTGAGTGTAGAAAATCAAAGAATGAAAAGGTGGTATACTTTGTTTCCTGTTTTTTTCACTGTGCATGATTATAAATATCTGTGTGTTTATGTGAGTTGGTGTATTTCTTAGAAATGATCAAGAAAATGATGTTTGAGTTGAAGAATGATTGTAAAATGATGGTTTGAGATGAGAATGAGTGTAAAAATGAAGGTTGAGATGAAACATGGAGATTGAGAATGAAAATTGGAAATGCAGTAAAGTAACAGAGCATGAATAGGTTGATATGAATTTTTGGCTTTTTATGGTTTTTTATTAAACTTGTATATTTTGGAGTGGTATGAATTTATGGTAAATGAGTTTAATGAAATGGAATGGAATTGACTAGAATAAAAATTTGAAAGGTTGGTTTTTGAAAAATGGAGGTCTAAAAATTTCTGGGAATGAATAGTGACAGTGATGAATTTTTGAGCTGAAATTTTCGTGAATTTTCTGTACTGATCTAGACAGATTTAGACAAATTTGTCTTCCTGAAAGTTATAGATCTTTCTTTTAGCTTTCCATTAATATAAAATTTGTAAAATTTGGAGTTCTGGATCAAAAGTTATGGGGTTTAGAAGTTGATATTTCGGTTAGAAAGAAGAAGTGGGAAAGCAAGATTTTAGGCCAAAAGTACCGTAGTGCAAAAGCATGACAGCGACTTTGAAGGTTTTAAGGGTGACGAACATCTGACATAGTTTTGATCATAACTTCTTCTCTAGGCCTCTAAATGACTTGATTCTTAAACCATTGGACTCGTAATATATTGCTCTACCTCTCCACCAAAATTCATAACAATCTGAATTGAATTGAGAGAGATTGAATGGAAAACGTGGGACTGGTCTGACTTATGCTCTCACCCAAATTTTGTCCTTATCTGTCACACCTGTGACTTTTATCTCTCATACCCTCTCACACCTGTGACTCACGCACGCCCATGAGTTTTCTCCCTCACCCCCATGAGTTTAATTAGAATGACTGATATTTAATTGTCCCATCAAGTTACTGCGTTCTTCAATAGTAGCTATGACTTGCAATTGATCTAAACACCCGAAAGGAATTTCCAAACTGGACAGTGCTATTTCTTTTGACCATAACTTCTTCTGCAGATGTCCAAATAAGATGATTTTTAGTTTGTAATAAACTAGAGATATAGGGCTACAAATCATATGAAGAAATTGAATTGTGCTTCAGTCGTTAAGATGTTCAATTTCTGGATGGAAGTTGTTCATAGTGCACTGTTTTTTAATGTGAACAACCCGATAATGTTTGAGGTATATCTTCCAAATTACTAAACCAAATTGAGATATTTTTGTATCAATGGAAAGATAAGACATAGAGGGACATTTTTCTAGAAGGGAGTATGACCAAATTACATTAGTTTCACTCTCTAATTGAATGTAAACAGTAGACCCGAAGGTCTGGAATTTTTGGAGAATTTATAAGAAGAAATGAGAGTTTTGATGATGTGTGATCATGTAATGATGGAATAACATTAATGAGTGAATTGTTGGTATTAAAGTACCAAAAATATGTGATTAATGGAGATGAAATGGGACATGATTAAAGTTGTGATTCAAAAAGAGAAATAAAGTATACATAGTGGAAATGAACGAGGAATGAGTTGTTATGAAAACAATTGATACGGAAAAAATGATAATGTGTTAAAGTAGGAAATTTGATAATATACCTGGGATTGTCATGAACATGCATTATATATATTCCATATATATACATGTGCATAAATGAATGCTTATAATTGTGCAAAATTATTAATGTGTGTGCAATGTATGTATTGCATAAATGGGTTGTGCAGGTTAAAGTCCGCATTCAGGTGTTTCCAGAAATTGGAAGCAGAGGCTAATCTGGAGCGTACTGTGAGTAGATCTAGATGGTCTCATTTCATTATTTGTTCTGTTGAATTTTTATAGTAATTAACTACTGAATGTGATTGATTATGTTGGTTTCCGAACAGGAGGTCCGATGATTGTGATGTTTGACTTAAATATTGAAGTGCTACTTGAATGTGAATTGGGTGAACTAAGTGTGCTGAAGTGACTGCTAGATGTTTTCTAAATGTGCAATTGCATGTAAGTGAAAGTGTAAATTCTCAACTATGTGTTGAATGTCGGACTACAGTCCGAGGAAAAGTGAATATGATTGAATAAGAGCATGAAAATGTGAGTGATGCATTCCATTGCATGAATGCATGAAATATAATGGCAGTTGCGGCCAGAGTAGCCAACGATCAGAGCTTAAAGCTCAACGAGTGAAAATGAGCATCGAGCTTAAAAGTGATTCAGAGCCTCAGGCTCAACATTTAATGAGCCTTATATGGGACAGTTATCAATGAGCCATATATGGGACAGTTTAGACACTCGGTCACAACAAAGTAACACATGGAAAGTGAGTCTCATGTGCATTGCATAGGCATAATATGAATGATTAAGTGAATCGAATGTGAAGTGTGAAATTGAATGTGAAATGTGAAATATGAAATATTGTGAAATGTGAATGATGTGTTATGTGTTTGGGTGAACCATCGATGATGGTCACTCACTGAGTTCGCAAAACTCACCCAAAATTTGCAAATATTTTTCAGGTCTCAGAAGATTACCCCGTTAGGCAAACAGGAGTACAATTGTTGTATGCAAGGGAAAGGGATCAGTTCGTGTCTACATGATGTTTCTTTATTTTTGTACTGAATTGTATTTTTCGCAAATTATTGTATTTGGTGTATTTGAATATATGTGTTATGTATAACTTTCCAATTGAAAAAAAAGGGTTTTGCAAAAGAGATTGACCAAAGTGTAATATGCTTTGTTCTTGGAATGGACCCTAGTGATTAATGAAATTTTGATATTTAAAAAAGGTTGATAACTCTTGTAAATGAAAATGGTTCTGAATATAGTGGGCCCAAAATTTTTATTAGTGATTTTTGCGTACGTTTGAAAAAAAATATTGAGTTTTTGAACTGATTAAGTGAGCTAGCATGCCACCCTCGCGGGGCACGGACACGAACATCACCCATCAATGTCAGGTTCGGGTCTTGCGGGAGTGGGGTGTTACATTATGTGGTATCAAAGCCCAGAAGTACTATCTTATATAGGCATTTTCTGAAATATGTGTCAGGTTACTTGCATTTAAGTCATATCCTAGCAGATAGTGGCGACTGATCCTTAGTCTGAGTCGCATGAGTATGGGTCACACGCATGAGCATGTGTTAAGTGTTTAAGTTGATAGAAATAGTGAGAAAAGTGATGATATGTCATAATGTAAGAAAATGGAGGTTGTGGATATCTTGAAATGTGAAAAGTGTATGGTTCGATATGATAAATAAAGATTTAGCATATTAGTATTGGTGAATGTATTATGGAATAGGACATTAATGTTATACTGGGGTAATATATCCTTGAATGTGGGATTGATATGAATATGTTGTTATGGATTGATAGAGGAAAAATAGAGATATGATAGCAATGGCAAGATTTAAAGTCTAGAAACGAAGTTGGATGAGAACAAAATTTCTATAATTTATAGAGGTTGAAATTGGGCTTGGAATGGTTATTTGATTATCGTGATAAAATATTATGACTTAGTGTAAGAATATGTTAGTGGGATCGAAATCGAAATTTTAGGATGATTATCCATCTATGATTCCGAATTGATTGTGAACATACATAGGTATGACGAAATAATGGAAATTGGAAGGTGAGACGATGATAACGGTAGACGAAAAAATTGTCAAGGTTAAGTTGAGATGCCTGTGTGAGTGCATATCAAATAATGGGATCACCATGATAAGTGAAAATATTAAGCATATGTGTATTATCTGTATGGAGATGATATAGGAAGCAATCGGTGACTTATTGAATAATTGCTAGTCATAGTTCCTACAGTTCAAAGTCTAAAATGATTTAGAGTAAGACATGAAAGTGCTTATAGTGATCAAATGGGAATGAATTGAGATTGTTAATGATATTAGCATATATGATGAATTTGAGGAAAAAGAAGAAGGACACGATCATGACATAATCCCCACGATCGAGGACAGGCAAAAAAGGGGAAGTGTTGTCTAGAATCAAATGAGATCAAGGTATCCTTAGCATAAGCTACCAATTGGTGAGTTGTCCTAACTACGTCTCTAGATAAGATGTAATGATTTTGATGGCATATACCAAGGTACTAGAGTAAATAATTTTTTTAATGCTTCAATGAGCCTTATTAAAAAGGATGTTCCGATCTTAAAAATTATGGCATAAATTAATCTTATTGACATATTATGAAAAGTTAAAATTGATCTTCTTATGGTGCTAAGAATGACTGATAAGTAATAATGGAAAATAGTTGATTGATAAGGATTTCATGAGCAGTATAGAGGATAGTATCAAGAAATATGCTTCCAAAGAAGAATTTCACAGAGATAGGTTCAGTAAGCCAGATGATTCAATCTAAGAATGGGTAATTAAGGAACAAATCAGAAATGAGTAGTTAATTAGTCAAAAAGTGAATATTGAAGTCATATCCCTGACGAAGAATCAAGCATAAGAGTTAGAAATTGCTACTGAGAGTGTATACATCTTGTTGATGTAAAGTATCCAATTATGTAAATGGATTTTTGAATTCGAAGGGACACCCTAGCTAATGTGAGGAGAACTTAGGTCCACATTATAGTATATGTAAATATGTTTGGGAGACACAAATTATATCTAATGAATGTGTTATCAACACAGGAAGTTATGTTTTCTTATATTGAAATGTGTGGAAATTTTGGTATGAATGAGCAAGCATTGGAATAAGTCAATGCGAAATCTGAGGAACTCTAAAGAATGGAAAAAATATTCGAGAGACATAAGTAAATTGGGAAATTGAAATAACATGTGATAATACTACTTTACTGAGGAATTAGTTACTTAAGGAATTACGAGAACTAAACATAAGCATAATGAGTTTGAGGTTATATCTATTGGAGTTAACAATACCCCAATAGTATTATGATATTGAAGGTTAAAGTGATTCAAGGAAAATTATATCAGTTAGTAACTATGATCATAGATGGTATTTTAAGTGTGTTCGAAAGGTAAAGAGAATATATTGAATATTGGAGGAAAAATATGTAAACCGTATAAGTGATGATTGTATAAAGAGTTTTTTAGGAACTATAACCCCAATGTTAATTATGCCATTCGGATTTGGAGATTTTGTAATATATACAATAGAGTTTCCCATTAGAGATCAAAATGGAATATGTTGCAGTATTATAAAGTGATTTTACGTACATAGGGACAATTGAAGCCTCATGAGCTGAAATTTGATATATGAATTGGAACTTATTGCAATAGTGATTTTTTGAAAGTTTGAAGATATTATATGTAAAGGAACATTCTGGATATACATATGAATATATAGATCAGTAAAGATTAAGGTAATTATTGAATTGGAAAAGATTGAAAGGATTGTACAAATGAGCATTCCAAATAAAGTTAGTGTTGCAATCAAATGCATTGAATAGAAAATTCAGTCGCAGAGTACCACAAATTTGGATAAAGTTATCAAATCTAGTGCAATAAAGAGTGTAAAATGTCGAGCTAAAAAGGAGCAAAAAGGGAGTATTATTAGCAATTGAAATTAAAATCAGTTTTTCAAAAAGGGGATTTGGAAAGCCCAAAATGAGGATTTAGAAATTATGAATCTTATCGAGGAATTGGAAACGAATCCGACTTTTAAGTTAATGATACTTTGTGATGGAATTAAGAAGTATGTGTAATCGATAAAGAGACTATTAGAGAAAACACAAGAAACAATCGAAGCTATATGTCCTAGTGGGGAATGCATCGAAAGAGCAATTGATGGCGAAGAATGTAGAACCAAGTAATTATATGTTTAAGTTACCAATAGTCTCGACTATTGGAGACTTGCTTAAAGCTTATATTTCTGGAGTTTGTTGGAATATAAGATTAATGTATAGTTCAAATTGACAACAGGCATAACAATCATTATCTTGGTGATATTATTAGAATACTCTATGAGGCGTTATACGACAAAAAGAGTCGTTCACCCTTACATTATAATGAAGAGGGCCTAAAAGAATGATTAAAAACCATAACAAATTTGGGATACCGATAGTGACTGAAATGAATCTGTAATCAGAATAAAGTGGCTTTTGAAAGACAAATGAATTTTGGTAGATCACGTCGAAGTTATGGAATATTGAGAAAGATTTGAAAGTTAAGTGTATTGACACTGATGAGAAGTGAAAAGGATGAATTGTCTTTGAGAGTAGTATCACCTTGTCAAGGTATGCTCACATTGAGTACAAGATATGCTCATATTAGGAAAAAGGATAAACTAAGCCCGATATGAATTGGTCTGCATGGAATTATTATGAGTTAGTGTTACTGATAAAAGGATGTTTTAGATCCATAATGTGTGATATGTGAGTATGCTAAGAGATATTAGTATGATCTGACAAAGATGTTTGGTAAGCACATGAAGTGAAAATGGTGAATAATTCGAGATATGTATATATATTGGGGAATTAGTTAAGAAAGAAAATGATTAATAAGTGATTGACATATCAAGTGATTCCATTGACTTTAGTCAAGTGGAAGAAAGTATTCAAGTGATGACAGTTAAATAGGAGACAAAGGAGACAATATCCCCACCTGTTCGAGCAAACAGGTAAGAATTTCGAGGATGAAATTTCTTTAAGGAGGGGAGAGTTGTAACATCCCGTTACTTGCGGGAAGGTTAGAATTGTAAATATGAGTGACCAAAGAGAGCTTAGAAAAGCATTTCATGCTCATACATAATATGGCATACACATACGTGTGAATAGTGAATTTATCTGCACATGAAAATAATTGTACATGCATTCATGAATAATTTTGGGTATAATTGGATTGATTAGTGAACTTTTTGAGAGTTATGAATGTTTTACATTGGAAATATTAGTGATTAGAGGAAATATTGTATTTGTTTATATTGGTGAACTTAGGAGTTACCTTTGAAATTTATGGAGTGTTGAGAATATATATATATATATACATACATACATACATACATACATACATATAATAGGGAACAAGAAATCAAAAGATAATTGGAGATAGTTGGTTTGTAAAGATGAGAGTTAATAAGTTTAGTTCAAAGGGAACTTGGTTAGAGCTTAAACCATAGGAAAGTGACAAGTGTCATGTAGGCTTTTGTACTTTTGCTAGAAGTAGGTTACTATTATTTGAGAGTTGACATGTTGGATTTTGAATTTTTCTGAATTTCTTATAAATTGCTTAAATGGTTATTTATGCTTGTTTTGTGGTTTTAATTTTTTTATGTTAGAATTGGTCCTTAATTAGAAATTGATGGGAAGAATTAGGAATTGAATTTTGAATGGAGGTTAGGATAAGTTAGCATTTAATTAGATTAAGTAGTTAGTTAGTATAGTAGGTATGAATTAAATGAAGAAGGGGCATTTTTGGGAGAACAAGGTTAATGAAGGGTATAATGGGAATAGGAGGTATAAAGAGGCAAAATTTAAAAGAAGAGAAGAGAAATTGTCGTGGAAGGAGGAGAAGAGAGAGAGAGAAAACGTGAGGGAGAAGAGAAAGAAGAGAAGAAAATCGAAAATCCAAGGGAAAAAGGAGGAAAATCGTGGAAAGGAAGAGAAATCAAGGCTTCTAAGGTAAGTTCTTCATCTTCTTCATGCTTTGGTAAAGGAATAGGTTGTGGTTTTGTGGATGAGAAATTCTAGAGAGAGAAAAGAGGGATTGTGTTAGGGATGCTTGGAGGAGGAAGAAGATGGTGGAATCTATAGGGGTTTTGAGTTTCTAAGCTAGGTTTAGAGTTTTCTAACCTAAATGAAGCATAAGTAGGCTAGATTGGAGCTTGATTAGGGTTAATTGTATGATGTAGTGATTATGGAAAAATTGGGGGATTTTTCCAATTGAATTGAAATTCATGGAATGTTGTTTGTGTTTAGGAAATCAAGAGTCAATTAAAGGGCAAGAGGAAGGAGGTCATTGATTTTGGGAATTTTCAAGTTTTGAAGGTGGGTAAATTATTTATAGTTGTTGTGTATTATGGGCAAAATGCTTGTATGTGTATTTTGTGCTAAATGGCTTGTTTGAATTATTGTGGTGTTGCAATTCCTTATGATGTATACCATTGTGATAAAACAAATGAATTGTGTTTATGTCATGTTATGCATTGGCTAATGCTTGTCATTGTGTTATGATTGTTATGCCATTGAATTGAATCATGACATTTTGGTATAAGAAAGGCATGAGAAAATGACATGTTGCTATTATTGGTTTGAGCATGAAATTGATTGTGTTTGGGCGAGAGAGGAACCGTTTTGTAGTCACGTGCACGTAGACAATAAGCCTTTTCCCGGATGCCCGCTTGTGGCCCACGAGATCCGAAAATGGACTCGTTTCGTTCACGGTGCAAACTTTGGTTTCACCGTTTTGTTCCACGGAACCCTCAAGCTGATTAGGTGTGCATTGCATTATTATGTGTTTATTCATGCCTTGGATTGAATTTTTTCCAATATGTCATATCCAATGATGTTATGAAGTATGACATGTGTATTGAATTCTAATTGTTGAATTTTCATTATCATAAGTATGCCTATATGAATGTGTGTATATTCATAAATATGGTTGCTTGTGTGGCTCAATGCCAATGACTATAAATAGTTTAGCCACTGAGCTGTGAATCTCAACCTAATATTTCCCTCTCCTTAGGTGTAAACTGAGAAGATCAGTGAAATCCTTGCAAGGCATTTGGACAATTCCGAGAGAGAGCTTTTGTAGAATTTTGTAGCTTTATAAGCATATTGAACATTGAGCATCCAATGTACTTTTGTAACTTGTGCTAAGTTTGATGTATAATGTCAACATGTAATTAAAGCTATTAATAGAAGCTTTGTATGAACTTTATGTTGATTTGGAAATGAAATGAGACTTTGAAAAGTTTCCTTTTTGCATAACTATGTGATTTCTAAAGTTTGAATATGTTGGATGTGTATAGTCTATTTGTTGAGGTTGCAGATTGTTGCTTGTGTTAGGTTTGTGTTGGGAAGCTTTTGTGATGAATTTCGATATTGAAGTTGTGATTTTGAGCATTGCAATTGATGATGTTACGTATAATGTTGGGCCTCGATCTCGAAGCCCAACGGTCGAATCGAAATCAAAGCACAAGAACACAAACAAGATTTCCTAAACTCTTTAACCCTCAAAGACAAGCCCTCACTATCTAGCATCTTAAGCCCAAAGGCAAGCCCACAAAACAAAGATCACAAAAATTTCAATTGACCTTTGAAAATGGTAGCCCTCGGTCTCTAGATTATGTAGAACCAAGAATTTCCTAAATCGGAGCTCTATAGCTCAAGATATGCTAAAAATTCTAAATT
>JANKOE010000006.1:9086465-9112715 GCA_026284465.1 Erythroxylum citrifolium | reverse complement strand
GAAACTGGAGAGAAGGTCTCTTTATAGTCAATACCATCCTTTTGAGTGTAACCTTTGGCAATAAGTCTGGCTTTATACCTTTCAATGTTGCCTTGTGAGTCACGTTTGGTCTTAAAGAATCATTTACAGCCCACTTGCTTTGCACCTTCCGACAACTTAACTAATTCCTAGACAATGTTGTCATCCATTGATTTCAACTCTTCTTTCTTAGCATTGAACCATTTTTCAAAATTGTTACATTCCATGGCTTGTTTGAACGAGCTTGGATCTTTATCAATGCCCAAGTTACATTCATGTTCAAGTGAGTAAACTTTATAGTCACTCAAAATTGCTGATCTTTTCAGCCTTACAGACCTTCGTAATGCTACTTCTTGTGGCATGACTTGATTATTTGTAACTTGAACATCATTCGCTGGTTCTTCATTAATATGTTCAATTTGTGGAATTGGAACATTAATTTGTTGTTCCAGTATATTGCGTATCCGTGATAAAATAAGAGGAATAACAACCGGTGACGTTTGATGTAGTAGTATCTACTCTACTTGGAGTAGCTTTTACTTGCCTCTCGTGAATATCCATTTTTTGCGGGTCTTTACTCCCACTGATTTGATCATTCTTAATGAACCGAGCATTACCAGACTCAACTATTCTCGTACTATGGTTAGGACAATAAAAACTATACCCCTTTGACTTTTCGGAATAGCCGATGAAATAACCACTAACTGTTCTTGCATCAAGTTTCTTTTCAGGTGGATTATACAGCCTTACTTCTGCTGGATAACCCCAAATGTGAAGGTATCGTAAACTAGGTTTCTTTCCTTTCCACAGTTCATAAGGTGTCTTAGGAACTGCCGTACTAAGAATCCTATTAAGCATATACACAACAGTCTTTAATGCATGCATCCACAATGATAACGGTACTGAACTATAATTTGACATACTCCTAACCATATCTATAAGAGTACGATTTCGCCTTTCGACTACACCATTTTGTTATGGTATACCAGGCATTGCGTATTGTGCACATATGCCTCGACTTATAAGAAACTTTTCAAATGGACCTAGACATTGTCCATTTTTATCAAATTTTCCATGATATTCACCACCTTTATCAGACCTCATGATCTTTACTTTTTTATCTAACTGCCTTTCTATCTCATTAATGAACACCTCTAGGATGTCCACATGCTAAGACTTCTCATATAGTAGATAAATATAACCATATCGTGAGAAGTCATCAATAAAGGTAATGAAATATTTTTTGCCGCCCCAAGAAGAGACGTTGAAAAGACCACAGATGTGAGTGTGTAATAATTCTAGTAATGCGCTACTTCTTGTGGCTGGATGCTTTGATATATGTTTGGTTTGCTTGCCTTTAATGCAATCCACATATATATCCCAGTCAACAAAATCCAATTGAGGTAAGATGTCATTTTTAACTAACCTTTGTACCCTTTCCTTGGTTATATGACCTAATCTTTTATGTCACAAAAAAACAGAACATTTATTTTGTGCACTACGTTTACTTCCTATAATATGGTCAACATAAAATGGAGATGCAACAAAATTAACATCAAGATTGAAATGATATAAACAATCAATTAAGGTACCAGAACCATAATAGTACTTATGTTTATATAATGAAAAAACATTGTTCCAATCTTAAATTGAAATCCTACATCATCCAAATTTGCAACAGAAACTAAATTCCTAGCACATTCAAGAATATGAAGACACTTTTCTAGATCTAGGTAACACATAGTGTTCAAGATCAATCTGTATGTCCCAATGCCCTCTATTTGTGCCTTCATTTTGTTCCCCATATACAAGAACTTTTCAGTTCCGTTTATGGCCTAGATTGAAAGGAATCCCTATTTAACATATGACACATGAGTAGTTGCACCAAAATCTAACCATCAGGTATTCTTAGGCACTTCAATAAGATTTGATTCAAAATATACTGAGACATAGTATGTACCTTTCTTTTTGATCCAAGCCTTTCTTTTAGGACAATCTTTCTGAAAGTGACCAGGCTTCTTATAGAAGTGACACCTCTTATCTTTATTGATTTAGCCCTTATTAACTTTGCTGAGAGCTTTGTCCTTATCTTTGCCTTTCTGTCGTAGTTTATTCTTGCTGCTACTAGTGCCTTGATGAAACGTGAGATGAACAGAGTGTTCCTTTATTTTCTTTAATCTCCCTTCCTCCTAAACCAACATGGCCTTAATTTCTTGAAAGTTCCATTTTTCCTTAATGGTGTTATAATTAACTTGGAACTGGCCAAACTTTAGAGGAAGGGAGTTCATAATGAACTGTACCAGAAAGGACTCACTCACATCCATACCCATGGATTTCAGCTTTGCAGCTAGGTTTGATAGATGAGTTACATGATCGTGAATGGTCTGTGACCAGTTAAACTTTTTGATCATCAGCTCACTCATTAAAGTCCCTACTATGGACTTGTCAGCTATATCAGATTGGGAGTATTCTTTAAGCTTTAACATGAACTCCTTTACATTTTTCGTTTTAGGTATTGATGGCTTCACATTTTCTACGATTGTCATTCGCATCAAATTCAAACTTAGCCTGTTAGACTGTTCTCAAGCCTCATAATAAGACTTGTCAGCCTCAGAACTAGTCTTAGTTATAGCTGCGGGCCTTACGTATGAAACTATGGCCAAGTCCAAATCCATTACACCCAGTTGGAACTAGATTTGTTCAGACCAGTGCCTATAGTTTAGACCATTGAACTTGATCAAGCTATTGCCTAAGGTGAACAAATTAGTAGATGTTGCACGTACAATATATAGCCTACGCATTAATGCTTTGAGTAAATCTAAATGGATTCAAACTAATTATAAACTTTGATTATGCATTTAAATTCTCCTTTGGGCGAAAGTTAAATACATAGTTGTAACCTATTATGATGAATATATATAGTTCACTATAATGGACAATTAATTAGATTCTAGTCAACAAGCATGTTGTCTTTGGATATACAATCATATTAACTAAATATGTTGATAAAGTCCGATTAATGTCATTAATTATAAGCAATGGTCCAACTTTGGGTGACCTCCTAGCGTTATAATTAATTATCTCAATTGTTTAGTTCAATCTTTATGTCATTTTAGCATCATATTATAATGAACAATTGAAACACTCACAATTAAATGATTAATATTTTCAAGCTAGGCCACTTTGGTGACTAACAAGCTTTCCATGCAATAAACATTTAATTGAACAATTATCATACATGACAAAATTTAATTTAATTAGTTTGGTCACTTTGGTGACTAACAAACTATTCTAAACTGCTATAATGTCATGTATTACACTCAACATATAATAGGAAAATTTAATTCTAAGCATTGCATAATATAAATGGTCAAAGTGTCAATTAAAACATAATATGACACAAAAAATTATATTATGCATAGTAAACATAGGTGCAACTTTTTTGCATATAAATCTAAATTAATTAATTGATTCAATTAATTAATTTAATTTAATTTATCAATTAAGTAAATTATGAGTTATGACCCAAATTAAAATACCTTAAATAGGACCAATATTCAAACCCATAAAATTATTTTTAATAATAAATAAAATAAATAAATAAGTCAATTTTGGCATGTGAGGCACGTGCCAACGACTCTTGCCGACCTCATCTTCTTCAGCTGTTGGTTTCGTTTTTCTCTTTTTAAAAAAAAATTTGTTTCTCTTCATACCGTTGCTCTTCATACCGAAAACCATCCCAAGCCTTACCAAAAGCATCTCTTGACAACATTATAATCACAGAGGATGGTTCCTCTCCAAACCAAAAATTATCCCAAGCCTTACCTTTCCAAGCATGGCATCATAATCACAAAAGATGGTTTCTCTTAGTTTTGTATTTTCAATTCGCGCTATTGTGTATTACTCTTAATCTAACCCATACACATTACATATCATCATCAAAATAAAGCAAGAAATTTACGAGATATAACATTATCATCACAAATACAACAAACAACCATGGTGGACAACAGACATTAATAATGCAACACTCCATCCACAAAAACAAATAGAAAAAACAATCATACAGAAACGATACATGGTAGAAAACAAATCATGCAATACCGTGGCTCCGATACCAATTGTAAGACAATCTATTGGATCGATTAATAACATTGTAAACAAACCTGAATCCATTTCCTTTAATGTTCTTGATACAAGTTTATTCCCTCTTTGCTTTTCGTCTTCTGTAAAATTGGTGTTCTCAATGGTTCAGAAACACCTCTTTAATGATTCTTAAAACAATTTGTCGTTTTTTACCAACCAACATGTCTTTTGGGTTAATTTAAGGAGAGAGGGAAAAGGTTTGGGACCCATTTGAGCCCAACTCTTTGAGACCCAATAACCATGATCTTGGGCTCTTTCCAATAGACTCAAATCTATAACTCATATGGGCCATAAAATATCTTACACATATCATTGTCCAACACATTCTATTTTCTCTCGATTGACTACTGTGACTTGGAATTTCTTACTCCGAACTACCAGCAACCCATACTTAGTCACTATAGATTGATCAATGAAATTATGGGTGCTATCACCATCTATAAGTATTGTCAGATTTTTATTTTTCAGCTAGCCTAATACAAGTATCTTTTGGGGATGGTTGGTTCCAGTATTGCATGGAAAGAGATTTTAAGCTCAACTTCTTGATTTTTCGATTCATGCTCTGCAGTATTCTCTTCATCCAGGGTTGGTAGAGAAGACTTTTCAATCATATATAGTTATGAATGAACACACCAGTGACCTAGAACAAGCTTCTCATCACAATAGTAGCATAACTCCTTTTCTGTACATTTCCATGCCTCTTGATTAGTTATTCAACGAAATGTGGTAAGCATACTTGAACTTGTATTTCCACGCTGGTTAGGCACAGGTCCTTGTATACCAGCTGTCAAATTAGGATTTAACTTTGGTACTGTCAAAGCTAGATGGGAGTGAATTAGATGGCTATTTTTTATAATTGATTCCACTTTTTAATAAATCGAGCCACTCCTATCACATTTGCCAAGGTTCGTGGTTGTTTAATTTTTATATCTAAATGGATATTATCTTGCACTCCTGCAATAAACAACCAATAAGGAAAGTTTCTAGTAAGCCATCAATAAGGTGATAAATCTTTTCAAATATTTCTTGATAAGATGCTACAATTGAAGTCTGTATTAGTCGGGTGAGAGCTTCTGAAGGGTCCTTATTGTCAATTGACCTAAAGAATAAAATGATTGTTTCAGTGCACCCATCCTAAGCAAGTGGTCCTCGAAATTTGGTTAGCCATCAATGCTATTATAAAGCAATTCCTTCTAATGGAAGGAGGCAAGTTGCACTTGTTGATTAGGAGCAATGGTCTTCAATTGAAAATGTTGTTTTGTCTTATAAATCCAACGAGTTGGACCCCCACTGTTGAACTTTGGAAAGTCCAACTTAAGATGATGGTGATGAGGATCATTGAGGTTATTAGATCGTAAGGTGCCTGGAGAATGTGAAGATTCTCCAAAGAAAAACGGGTTAATTTCTGGATGGGTAGATGGTACATTGCGAGGGATTCGTAGAGCTTGAAGCTCTCAGTAAATACTATTTGTAGAGTAGTATTAACTTGATCAAAACTAGACTGATGTCAAATTAAGATTTCATTAACCTCATTGCGAAATTCGACATTAGTTTTGTTGCGAGTATCCATGGCTTAATTGGCTTTGATACTAGCTGATTTGATAGAAAAAAAAAAGAGAGGATGAAAAGAACAGGGGAAAGGCTCTTTAAGATTTTATATGTATGTCCCCTTTTTGAGCACTTCAAATGACTTAAATAGAAATCTTACATTGCTTGAAAATAACAACTATGCTCAAAAATAGGAAAAGAAACTGAAACTACCAAACTACAACTAAAGACCAGCTGGCTTATTAATCTGAAGACAAATAACAATATAGACTAGGTTCTTCAATATCTGATCATCCATGATCAAACGGTAGTCCATATCAAGACCTAACAATAAAAGTATTGCAAAATATGATTCTTATAAATTATCTGTATTTTGATAAATTAGATCCTTAGAGTAGTTTTTAGAACATTCAAAAAAAAAAAGTATCAACTTTGTAAAAGTTCATTTTTAAAATTTTTAATATATAGAATTACAAAACTTTTATTTATTTTAATAATATGAAACTAATTTTTCATCTAAAATATCAGCTACTTATATCAATGTGAATATAAAATATAATGAAATTTTGCAAATACTTATAATAAAATAAGAATGACTGCTCTCATTATCACATTAAAATTGATACATAATTTTAAGTGAATAATTATTTATTCACTACAAAATATATATGATTTGACGTGCTAAATATGAAAATTTTATAATAAAAATAAATTAAAGTGTTAATACTTTTTGTTATAAAAAAACTTTTTTTCAACATGAAATATTATATAATTAAGTTAAAAGATTGTGAATTTCTTTATATTTTTACTTGGTATAAAATATTTATATAATTTAAAATTACTAAAGATATATGCTAATATTAAAAATATTTAAATATAATCTTTTATTGTTTTATAATTGACAGTATTGTGACATAATAAAATTTATTTAATAAACTTTTAAAGTTGTTTTTTAAATATGAATTTAAATCATAAAAGAAAGATTTTCACCCTAAAATCAATCGGAATCGATGTACCGTTTAAATTAAGAAAGCTGCTCATGCAATTACCTTTCTCAAAATGCAAATTACCAGCGAAATAAAATCTGTTTGCCACTTATCTACTTTTTTCTTATTGCGTCTAAAACCCTAAGCCCCTGGAACTGACTCCGGTAGATCTCGTCTAATCTTCTTCTTCAATCTCTTTGCGCAATTACTAATTGTAAGTAACGATATATCTTTATCCCTCTTCTCTATTGTTTTCTTGCCGTATTTGCGACCTTTTGTTTGATGGTTTGGAAAATTACAAGCAAGAATTGATAAGTTAGTGAACAATTTAATTTTCTTAATCGAATACTTCTAATGGATCAGGACAATGTGTGTACTTTCTTCGTTTTGTTTGGTTGCAGTTTGAAGTCTTGCTGCTAGATGTGAGAAGTTCTCGGTAATAGCGTGTTAATGTCTGCAGCTGTTAGTAGCTTGGTGTGTGTGCTGGAATGGCTAATAATATTGAAATCGTAGGGTCACAAAAGTTATATCTAAATAGGAACCTATTGGTCTTGCTTTACATTGTTATCACATTGGAATTTTGACTCTCATTAGTATTAAAATATTTTCTTCTTTTTGATTTCTTGTTTCTTTTCGCTTGGTTGTTCTCTGTTTATGAATCTCTATTTATGCTATGCTTGTTCAAAGATCTTTTCAATTGAAATAATGTCTTAATCTTCTTCTCTTTCCAATCCAGCCTTCTGCAGTTGGATCCTTGGGTCCCCAAAGTCTTGCTTCTCCCTTACGTATACAAACAATTTTTCTTATGTTGTCTTTTCTTCTTTTAAATTTGTTAAAACTTTTCATTGGTACTATATATAAATCTTCTTGCAGTTACGGCCAATGATTCCAATGCAGCAGGGACAACCATTCATTCCACCAGGTTCTCAACAGTTTCGGCCTGTTGGACAAGTCATGCCTGCTTCTAATGTCGGGACACATGCTGTTCAAAGTCAACAGTTGCAATATTCTCAACCAGTGCAGCAATTACCATTGTGGCCAAGTCAACCTGGTGCTGCTATGCCTTCATCTCAGGCTGTAGCTCTGCCATATGGTCAACCAAATCGACCTTTTACATCCGGCTCACCACAAACACAGCCAACTGCCCCGCATTTGGGAGCACCTGGAATTCCTCACTCTTCTTCTTATACTGTAAGATATTCATTCCAAATACTCACTCAATTTGTCTTCCACATTTTCTGGAATACAGTTTGCACTTACTTTTGAAGTACATTATTTCAGTATGCACCATCAAATTTTGGCCAGCCACAGAACAATGCCAATACATTGTCACAATTCCAGCCTATGTCTCAAGGACATGCACCTGTAGTATCTGTAGGGGTGCAACCTTGGTTGTCATCTGGAAGTCATGGTGCATCAACTGTTGTGCCTGTTCAACATGCTGGACAGCAACCTTCAGTTTCTTCTTCCTCTGATCCAGTGAGTGGTTATTTTGCTTTTTCTCTTCCAATCATATTGTGCCTATTTTTCATGGTTAAATATGTTTATTGCTATCTACTTGTTTGGTGTACTGTTGACGATGCCAGAAAATTTCTTTTCATTGATGAGTCATCATATTTTTCACTATGCCAGTTATATTGATTCATGGTCACCAAGGACCTTTTGTAGTTATGCCTTTTTAAGTTTATTGGATAGTTGGTTATTAAGTCATTTTTACTCAGAATGTTCATGATAATGAAGTTTGTACTTAAATTACGCAAGATATATTGTTGAAGTTCCTGATTCTCATGAGCTGAAAGTATTGAGCTTCTCAGGAAGTTAAATTTGTTTACATTGTTTCCATGTTGTTGCTTTGTGAATTGAAAGTGGCCTGTTGTTATCATTGCAATACTTGATGCTTCTTTTTAATTGCCAATTTAGCTGAACGTATGATTTAAGAAGTTTCTTTTATTTTTGCACATTATACCAGAGAAGTTATCGTTTGTTTTTTTCTTTAGCTTTGGACTTGCTCTTATGAGGAAGGCAATTATATAGCCATCTTCGGTGGGATTTGATTTACTTCTTGCCGTTGGGATCAGTATTACCCCTTGTACTTGCTTTAAGAATCATTATGTTAATTATCTCTCACCTATAATAAAGGGGGTGATGATTTTGGAACTCTTCCTTTTTCTGTTACAGGCAATAAACATCCCAAACTTTTCTCAACAGTCTTCATCTGATTGGCAAGAGCATACAGCTGCAGACGGGAGGAGGTACGTTCTTGTTATAAGTGTTATTGTCTGTCTTCAAGTTCTTGAATCCTACAATCTTAGCTTATCTATTACACAAAATTCTTTATATAACAATTCATAACCTAACCAAGTTCTATCATCTGGGTTATGGTAATATCATTGGAATCATTCATTTGATCTGTTGCGATACTTGAGATCTTATGAATAGATTTGTTTTGCTAGATACTATTACAACAAGAAAACAAAACAGTCTAGTTGGGAGAAGCCATTTGAACTGATGTCACCAGTTGAGGTTAGCCATTTCCATATGTTTCATTTCCAGTTAACATAGTGCTTTTGCTATCTGCCTTACATGCCGTTTTCTAGCATTGCTTGTTATTTGTTTAGAATTGTGCTCCAGTTCGTGCATGTTGTAATATAATTGTTAGTCCTAAAGGCACCCAAGAGGAGGATGAATTGAGTGTTTAACTCTTTTTAGAAATGTATCAAACACCTAGAGTTCTTATATGGATGGAATTCTTAAGATGATGCAATTTGATGAATCTTAATTAACCAATTCAATCAGACATAATAATTAAGAGATAGGGAGAGAGATAATATCAATTCTATAGTGGTTCAATCTGCATTAGACCTATATCCACTGTCTAAACTAAATTTAGAGACACGAATCTACTATACAACCTTTTTTTGATGGGTGGAAGGATACGACTATGATAACTTCAATAAATACTAATGACTCATTAAAAATCATATCCAGAAACTCCTTGGATAAACAACTACTGATCAAGCCAACTATACCATAAGTTCTTTGACTTTAGCTATCAATAAGTCTATCTATTCTCACATCGTAAGAATGATTTCACTTTTTCCCCTTGTTTTGTCTCTCTCTCCTCTGGGCATTTTTCTCTAATTCTTGCTTTCTCTAGCTCCAAGGTTGGGTATTTATGCATTTTCTCATCAATGGGCCATTGTGTAAATCATGCCATTCCATATTTGTCAAAATATGACCGTTATACACCTATCTAAATAATCATCAGTCTATTGATCCAGTTGGTCAACCATTTACACCTTTTTATGCAATCATCATTTAATTGGAGTGAGTTAGTTTAACGTCTAAAATAGTTTTGGGGTCTCTTTTGTTAGGATTGATCGATTGATTGTCCTAGTCGGTCAATCAACTAGGTTGGACTGTCAACCTATTCTCCCCAACCCCCTAGGATTATGCTTTCCTTATCAACGTGCATGGACCACTAATCAGATCGATGAATGGCCACCCTGCCCTTTAGCTTCATATTTTCTGCTTCTGGTTGACTGCCTTCCCAGTTGACTATTTTGGGATTTTCGTAAACTTCATCTTTGCTTCAAAAATTTTGAGTTTCTTAACTCCATGCCTTCCATAATAATCAATCTATGTAATAAACTTGTTATTCGCAACTTTTCAATGCGTTTCATCATGGCTTTATTTCATTAACAATATTTGCCTTGACATTCTACTTTCTTATATTAATATTCACGTCGGTTATGAATATTTTGTATAATCAAATTTTGCGTTAGGAACTCCTTGATTTCAACAATAATCATTCTTCAATTATTGATACTGTTTTATTTGAGTTTTGCTTTTCTTTGCATGTGTGTTTTTCTGGTCGATAGATGTGATGGCAAGTTGGAGAACTTTAACGACTGATCTCTATGCTCATTGTGAGGCAGGCTTTCACTTTCTGGAGACAGGAAATATTTTGTTTTCTTCATTTTCTGTCACTTAGGGAGACTTTATTATGGAAAATCTGGCTGACACATACTTTTAAGTGACTTGAGTAAACAATACTATTTCGCATTGTTATGTATTGACGTTATAGAATGAGAATGAAACACTGTGGTTGGTTGTCTTTGTCCTAGATTAAAAGGAAAGAGTTGTATATTTTGAATTTGCATCCAACTCTAATCTCTTGTTCCCTTTCCGTGTTACTTCATAGATACTATATGTTGCACCATGTGTCAACCATTGTATTTTACAAGTCTTGCTGCTATTCTACTCTGTCCATCCCATATTTCCCTGGTATCAACTTTAACTTACTCATTAATTGCCTTGTGGGTCCTGTTGATTCTGTTTTCTGTTAACAATAACTTTGAATGCTTTGGTTCTTTTTCTGCCTTGTTTGATGGTGATGATCACTGGAAGAGCACTCTGTAGTTGTTTTATTAACCATCATCTGCTTCCTTGTAGTTCCTTACGGAAACAAATTCTGTTCTCTGAGCATTGTGGTTTATATTTTGCATATTGAGGTCCTTGGGTTGGTTAGCAGGCTCTTCCCTGGCTAACTATCTAATACTAGGCTTTGCGAGATTGTTAGGACGTTGAGTTAAGGATCGAGTAACCGGACGATGAACAGGAAAATCAAAATCTGGTGGAATTAAATTTCCCTTATTCTTGTTGGAATTCTTTGAGCGACCTATCTTGACTAATAACTCAGCTCATCAAAGGGAAGCTGAAACCTTGGACCTCGTTAAAGAGAGCTCCAATCTTTTGATAAACATTCAAGCATATCTTTTTATTCCTTCCCGTCACCTATAAATAGGCTAGACGTATTACAAAAGTAGAAGTATTATCTCGTAGGCTTCTCTAATAGATAAGTAGGAATCCTATTCTAATAAAATAACAAACTTCCTAATCGATAGCTAGCTAGGAATTCAAATAAAATAATAAGCTTTCTAATCAAATAAAATTATTCCACCAGCTAAGAACAACGATATTATTAAAATAAAGTCTACTTCTTGCGTTCGTAGGTCTGTCCTATGAAAGCGTCCATAACAGAGATTTATGGGGGGCAACTATTTTTATGGGGTTAGGGATTGGTTGAAGATTATAACTTTACATGTTTTGCATTCTTATTTCTCCTACATACATTTCAATTTTTGGGCTGTTATGGCTGCTACTGGATGTTCTTGGAGTATGTTCAGAATGAATGGAACAAGTGATGACCATTTGGTGAATTTCAGGGTATTTTGAGCTCTTCTGAGGCAGCAGAACTAATTATACTTTAACCTGAGATTAGATATTTTTTCCGTGATCTTTTTAGCGTGCAATTGGCTGTTATATTTTTAATTTATACTGTTGACATTCAATCTCTCATATTTATCTATGTGATTTTTTCATGTGGCTTTGTCATTACCATGGGTAAGCAAGTATGCCTTCTTTTTTTTCAGTTTTATTGGGCATTTATTTATACATGATATGTGGTATCCAAGGATATCCTTGATTATTTATCTTACTAACTAAGATTCTCCACTTGAAAATCAATGTTGTTGTGACAGAGGGCTGATGCATCAACTGTTTGGAAGGAATTTACGACTCCCGAGGGAAAAAAGTGTGTTTTAGTATTCTACAAGTATGTGTTTGATTCTCTTATTTCCACAAGGTAATTTAATCCTTGATGGCTTATGCAGGTACTACTACAACAAGGTTACAAAGCAATCTAAATGGTCAATTCCTGATGAACTCAAGGTATATAAATTTTCTAACACATCCCTTCCACATCCTGTAGCCTTTCTGACCTCATGCTTAATACATGTTTCCAGTTTGCTCGTGAGCAAGCTCATCAAACTGTCGTTCAGGCAACTCAAGCAGTGACAAATGTTAATTCTGAAGTCCCTGCAACTGTTGCTGTCACATCGGATGAGGTATCTAATTCAGCAATTTCAGTTGCCTCCGTCCTATCTTTGCCACTAACTGGAGTGGCTTCAAGTCCAATTTCAGTCACACCTGTGGTATCTGTTGCGGATTCTGCCCCTACGGTAGCTAGTGGATTAGCAGCCATTGCTACTGCAGATTCTGCATTAACAAGCGCTGCTAGTGTCCAACTACCTGCTGTGACCATGAATGCTTTGCCAACCTCTGTTTCAGGAGGTACTGGAGTTCCTAGCTCTTCAGCCAATGCTAATGCAACATCATTGTATGTAACCCTTTTCCTTGTTTGTTTGTAGTGATTTCTGCAAAATATTGCCTTGTACGTAACCCTTTTGACTGTTGCTTTGCCTTGGTTAAAAAAAATTTCAGGAGTGGCTTTGACAATCAAGCACTCCAAGGGGTTGGAAGTTCTTGGGATGGAGCATCTATGCGGGATATTGAGGTATGAGTAGTTTTCGTGATGCTGCTCTGGAAGTTGTAATTAGGGGATGGATATTGACGCACAACTCGAATGAACTTAAATACTGAATTCTTTTGATGGAGAAGGAAGAGATGTGTTTAACTACATGCCCCTTTCAAAAGTGGGATGCATATGAGAGAAATGCTAAATTACTTTTTGATGTGTTGACTGTGATGCTGGCAGGATGAAAGAAAAGGTTGTGTTGATGCAGGAAAAGCTAATTTGGCCTCATTGGAAGAGAAAAACTCAGATGATGAACCTTTAGCATTTGCCAGCAAACAGGTATTATAGAATCAGCTGCCAACCAACAGCCTTCCCAAACCTCCACAAAAAGTCGTGTCTGATTTTACTTGACTGGAAAACTGTGATGACAATGTCTTTGTTAAATATCATCTTTAGTGGTTCTTCTATTATTTGCTTGTTATTAATATCTTCAGGAGGCAAAAAATGCATTCAAAGCTCTCCTTGAATCTGCAAACGTTCGGTCTGATTGGACTTGGGAGCAGGTACCCTGATTTTATTTGGTTTCTGCCATTTATTTATCTGATTGAATGATTCTCATTGATGTTAATATCTCCTGTTAGACAATGCGGGAGGTCATTAACGACAAACGATATGGTGCATTAAAAACAATAGGCGAACGTAAGCAAGCATTTAACGAGGTACCCTTTTTTTTTTCAAGGAGTTTGTTGTGCAAGCATTTAATATTGATAGCCCTTAGATTGTGATATACACTTTGCTATGTACCATTCTAGTACTTGGGTCAAAGGAAAAAAATCGAGGCTGAGGAGAGGAGAATGAGGCAGAAAAAGGCTCGTCAGGAATTCTCAAAGATGTTGGAAGTATGTTAGTACGCCTGAGAATGTTCTTTGTTCGTCCTTGGATATATATTTCTCTTTGTGAAAATGCCTTATGTACTTTGATCTCGTTTCAGGAATCCACAGAACTTACTTCATCAATGAAATGGAGGTTGAAATGTCGCCGTATTATATTAGGATTCTTTTACTATCTTTAGAAACAGCGCTGCCATTCTAGGCACAGGTTTTATTATCTTAACACTGCATTATTTTATATCAGCAAAGCTGTGAGTTTGTTTGAGAATGATGAACGATTCAAGTCTGTTGAGAAAGCCAGGGATCGGGAGGATCTTTTTGACAACTACATAGTGGAGCTGGAGAGGAAGGTAAAGAAATGATAACTATTTGCGTTTCTCTTTCATATTTATGGACAAGAAATGGCAAAACATAATTTTTAGTCCTTACACCTTAGTGTTAGTTTCTCTTTGGACTTTTTATTTTATTTTTTTCCCCTTTCAGTTATATCCTTAAAACTACGTATAGCTTTTAATTTGCTCATGTTTTCTCTTTTGAAACAAATGATCCTGTTAAGTCTGAATTAATTTCTGTTAGAATTTGAACGCCAATGCTCTATCCACATGATTTGAACTAAATATCAAGGAATATCGTGGTTTAATTACCTAAAGACTTATACTATTCATTAGTTAATAGTTTTCAAGACATAAAGAAACATTGTAAGAAATAGAGGAACTTTTAAAAGACACGTACTTAGACTTGTACATATAAATATGTATATATAAAAAGAGATATAGAAGGAAGAGAAGGGGGTGAGAGGAATAGAGAAGGAAGAGGAGGTGACTTTGGACGAGGGAGGGAGATAGGGGGAGGTGGTGAGTTTGGAAGAGGGAGGCAATCGATTCTATGCATTCATTTGGGAGAATTCATAAGTTTGGATTATGTTCCTTTCCCACATGAATGGTCAAAAACTGTGCAACATTTTCAATATCAATGGACCAAAGGAATAGTTTTGTTGTTGCTACAGTTTTTTCCTAGGCTTTCATTTTTATGTTTCCTTTGCAACTTTAAGTAATTCCTTGGAGAAAAAATGAAAATGGTGGTCTTCATAGTGATGGCTTGTGATGAAGGGTACAAATTGATTCAGAGTTCCATGGGCAGTGAAAGAAAAAGTAAGATGATCATTTCAGTTTTCTTTGAGCAGCCTAAGAAGTGGAAGAAATAAATACTTGCTTTATTTACTTCAAATAGTGCATACTAAGAATCTATAAGTCACACTGTTAAACAAAAGGAAAGAAATGTAGAATTTGTAGAGAGGAAAAACCAAAGATTGTTATATCTAACTGAAAATTATATTAATCACTATGCTCTTGAACTCTGATGTTATGTATAATACTTATTTGAAGCAAGGGTCTTATGTGCAAAAATTCTACAGCAGTCCTCTGTTGCTCATGCTCACATTTAATGCAGGAAAAAGAAAAAGCTGCAGAGGACCACAAGCATCATGTAGCAGAATATAGAAAATATCTTGAATCTTGTGACTTCATTAAGGTCCTCTTCAAATATTCCTGTTTTTCAGTTCCTGAACTCTTTCACAATCAGTTTTCTCTGACGTCTTTCTCAATCTGTTTTTTGATCACAGGTGAATAGCCAGTGGCGGAAAATTCAAGATCGCTTGGAGGATGATGAACGATGCTTGCACCTTGAAAAACTTGACCGCCTACTGGTGTACCAGGTATATTCTCTCACCTGTAGCCTCGTTATATGTTTTTATTTGAACATGAAATAATACTGATGCTAGTGGTGCAGGATTATATCCGTGAATTGGAGAGAGTAGAGGAGGAGCAAAAGAAGATTCACAAGGTAGAATCTGCATGCAAGCTCATTTATTTTGTTCTGAATTTTGTTCTTATGATTATCTGTTGCTGCATAAAAGGAGAAACTGAGAAGAGCTGAGCGAAAAAACCGTGATGCATTTCGTAAATTGATGGCAGAGCACGTGGCTGCAGGGTCACTTACAGCTAAAACTCACTGGCATGACTATTGCTTGAAGGTTATTTCTTGATTTATTCTTAAGGAAAACATAAAAAGGAGTTGCTTTTTTTAAAATAAATACAATGGACAAGAGACTGCCTGGAACTGTGTTTGGTGTAAACTTTTGATATTTTTGTGATTAGGTCAAGGAATCAGACCAATACCATGCTGTTGCTACTAACATGTCTGGTTCAACACCAAAAGATTTGTTTGAGGATGTTGCTGAAGAATTAGAGAAGCAGGTAACTATCCTGATATGATTCCAGTTTGTGTTTGTTTTTGGGCCCTGTGATGATTAAGTTTGCTTAGTCATGGATCAGTTAACAGGCAATAAGCTCTAACATCTATTCTATATGTAGTTGTTTCCAGTTTCCTATGATTTTTGCCCGTTACAGAGTACGTTATGTACTACCTCGGTTAGATATTAGTGGTGATAAGGTGGATCATACTTCTCTCTATCTCTACCCCCTCTTTTATCCTGTCTTAGCGTTAGAAACTTATTTGACATAAAATATTGGCCTTCCCATGTCACAGTTTTGTATAGATGTGATGTTAAGGAAGTGGAATATTTGAATAACCAAATGAAAAACTTTTAAGGATTGAGCGAAATTTTTTTTAAATTATTTCATGCAAATATGTATGGCTTGCGGAAACTGTACAGAAAGAGGTTGGGTTGTGGTGATGTCTAAAGAGATATGGTATGCTTTTCCTCCCTTTGTCTTAGAAGTAGATGGGAGATTTGAGATTTCAGCACCTGTTTTTATTGCTAATAACTTAATTTTTGTAAATCAGTTAGTGCTACTAGTAACCATAAGCTTTGTTGCCAAAAGAGCGTAAATATATTCAGGGACTGTATAAAATAATTTATCTGGGCCTTTTTCCATTCTTCAGTCATCCTCACCGTGACGGTCTCGCGGTTTTGAATTACTATTATATTTAAGCATGAATCTTCACTTCCTGAAGTTTGAATTAGTGTTTTGTTGGTAGTAAAATGAACTGTTTTGAGTTTTTTTCCCCCTTCTCTTTTCTGTATTTATTCTGACTGCTTATCCTGTTTCCCCTCTCCCAATGTAACAGTTAGTTTTAATCGTAGGAAATTAGAAGTTACTTTCTGAGCATGCAATTCTATGGCATTCTTTAACATGGTTGTTGCCGAACTTGTGTAACTTTTGGTGTGTGCTTTTTGGTCTTACTGCAAGCAGTTGAGATCTGCAAGTCTAACTTATTTTTGATATTAACAGTACCATGATGACAAAACTAGGGTAAAGGATGTGATGAAGTCAGGAAAGGTATTTGTGGTATCTTCCCCTTTCTATATACTGCCCTTTATGTGTATCTAACGTTTATGTTTGCAGATTATGATGTTGTCAACTTGGGCATTTGAAGAATTTAAGGCTGCAGCTTCTGTTGAAGTTGGTTCTCCTCCTATATCAGCTATCAACTTGAAGGTATTCTTTAAGTCAAATCAAATTAGACCCCCCATGAAAGTGGCTTGGATGATGATTGGATGATACTTTTCAATATGAAAGTTACTGATTCTTCTGATTCCTTATAAGAATGTGGAGGAGATTTTGTTATCTGTGGTGAACCTATCTTAAGTGGCTGACATTCATTTAAAACGACAGTCAGCATTATAACTTTCTCAAGTTCAATAATTTCATTAACGGGGCCTGAGATCATGATGTCATTTGGAAGCCAATTTGGATAGGAAGTTAGACGTCTTCCTATAAGAACCATAGTACTATATACTTGAACCTTACTATTCAATGCCTTAGACTTATTTCAGGGCTGAAACAATTGGCATGCAAGCTTCAATCATGTGCATACATTTCCATTCAAACTTAACATAACTTCCGTTTGTCACTTCTAGAATAATGGTTTTATTCTATTTGGTGTTCTGAAGCTTTTGTACGAGGAATTGGTTGAGAGATCTAAGGAGAAGGAGGAGAAGGAAGCAAAAAAGCATCAACGCCTTGCTGATGATTTCACAAAACTATTACATACATGTAAGGTAAGAGAAAACTGTTTTGGGAACATTCTGCTGAATATAATCATCTTGTGGTAGTTGATCAGATTTTTAAGTTTATCAAGTAAATTTTTATCAAAATTTCTCTTGTAGGAAATAACTGCAACTTCTGATTGGGAAGACTCCAAATCACTGGTTGAAGAGAGTCAAGAATATAGGTATTGCAGCTCCCAGCATTTATAAAATCCTTTCTCATTTGTACCTTTGCCTGATCATTTTTTTACTTCCATTGCTTTTCTCTTGCAGGGCAATTGGGGAAGAATGTTTAAGGAGAGAGATCTTTGAGGAGTACACTGCTTATTTGCAGGAAAAGGCTAAAGAGAAGGAAAGAAAGCGTGAAGAGGAAAAGGTATGTATATTTTCTTCATAAATTTAATTGATTATTAATGACCAAAAATGTAAATAACAGCATTTCATTATCCCTTCTTATATTAATGAATTATTTTTTAGCATAATGAAAGGTGTTTTATCATAATTATTACTGTTCCTAATTTTGGTATGCATGGATGGCTGGGGCACTGTTCTTATAGTTTAATATTGTATTCTTATAAATGAAAAAGGCAACCTCTCAAAGGTCCACACCTCTAGCTCTCATAATTGAAATATGTTTTAAATTGCTCTTTTGTTGTGCTGTTTAATTTGTGATTGAAAGAAGAAATTGGAGAAAGATGAATTAAAAGCCTTGAAAATATTGGCTTCATATCAGCTTTATACTGAGCCATAACTTAATACATAGTGTTAAGTGCAAACAAATGACTAAAATCATGATACAAAGACCAGCAACTCGTTACTTCAACAGTGACTTGCGTCTCAGGTAGTAGATGGTCCTAAGCTTCGTCTTTCTTTGCTTTATCTGTTGGCAGGCTAAAAAGGACAGCGAGAGAGATGAAAAAGAGAAGCGAAGAGATAAAGAGAGAAAGGAGAAAGAGAAAGAGAAAGAGCGTGAAAAGGAAAAGGGGAAGGAAAGAACTAAAAAGGATGAAACAGATAGTGACAATATGGATGAAACTGAAATCTATAAGCATAGAGATGAGAATAAAAGAGAAAAGGAAAAAGATAGGAAGCACCGGAAACGGCATCAGACTGCAACTGATGATGTAAGTTCTGATAAGGATGAAAAAGAGGATTCTAAAAAGTCGCGCAGGCATGGAAATGAATGTAAAAAGTCAAAAAAGGTGCTACTCTTCAACTATCTTTCTTGTTAACTTGTAAAATGTTTAAAATTTACCTTAATCTGCCACTCTTTTGCAGCACTCATACACACCTGAATCAGATAATGAAAGCAGGCACAAACGGCACAAAAGGGATCACCGGGGTGGTTCTCGTAGAAATGGTGGTTATGAGGAACTTGAAGATGGGGAGCTTGGTGTGGAGGGAGAAATCCAGTAGTTTCCCTTTTCTATTTGGAGACTACTAGTTTAAATTGCTTGGGCATAATGTAAGCATTTCTCTGCTAGTTCATGGTATGTCCTGGAAGCACTGGTTTTTTTTGTCTTAATCTATTCAGCTAGTTGCACCATTTTCTAGTACATATGGCTGTATTCAAGATAAATCTGGTCATGTAGACTTTGGAATAGGATATATAAAGGTGGTCTTTTATCAGATGATCTTGATTTTAAATTTCAAGGTTATTGTTGTTATAGTTACAATAATTCCAAGTGCTTGATGAAGTTGACGTGGGATTAGATGTGTTTTAGCTATCAGAAGTTGGGGAACATAGATGATCCTGGAACATCTTTTCATAAATTAATCAAATGAAGTACAAAAGATGAAAATTATATATAACAATCAGTTTCCTGTTAACTTTCCTAGTGCTTTCACATCATATCCATATTGGGGCTTTAGGTTCATGTAAATCTTTAATTGTTGTATAACTGGCATATCCGTTGAAACTTTAGCTGTAGGCCGTTATGGAACTTCTAACACAACACAGTGCAGCAAACAAAAAGAAAAAAGGAATGATGTAAATCCATTTCTGTTAGAGTATTTCATATTGACTAAAATTTAAAAAGTTAAAAGGCTTGTATGTGGTAAGGATCAATTATTCAAACGACTAGTTCTAGTTATTTTGACAATGGTTGACCTAAGCCTAATTATTGATAGTGGAGTTTATATTCTGTCCATATTAAAAATTCTAATATGATATTATAGTAGGTTTGGTCCGGATTATTAATTTTTCGATTGTCCGTCTAGATGTCTAGTCCCAGCGGCCTGGTTTGATTACCACTGCGTTTATTCCAAGCCCAATTATTGTTAGTGGATTCTGCCTATATTAAAAATTCTAATAATTTCTCTATTAATTTTAACCATTGCCAGTGTAAATGTTGTGGATCACTAACTGAGCTAACTTGAAGCTTTAAAAGCTACATATTTTCACTTACTCTGCATGTCACTGGAACTGGAATAATCAGGGGGGCTATCATGAATGGTGACGACTTTTATGTGATTCTTGTATGGCTCTAATTGTAGCACGACGAATAAAATGTTAATGGATTCGTTTAGTTTAGTTTAGCTGGAAGAAATTCTTGCCTAATTTATATTGTTCGTGGAAACATCATGGTATCTTAGTGCCATGAAGGATAATGCTATCTTCATTACATGTACTATAATAGATCATGAAGACATGAGTGAAATTGATAATTTTCAACTTACTGAAACAAATTGAAAAGGTACAAGTAATTAATTTTGAATCAGACTATTGGTTCATGACGACGACAAATGAATAATATCTGTGATAGTTGCATTCTTGATCTCTTTAGAAATGCCATCTCTGATCCCTGTTGCAATGTCTTTTTTCTGTCCTTCGTATTTGCTCCATTCTTTAGCTGAATGCAGTAAATCCAAATCCAAGAACTTTTTCAAATAAAATAGATCTCCTGATACTTTCCAGCAAAATGTATTTTCATTAATGATTTTTTATTGCTCTTGTGGCTCCAAGTATTTTTTGTAATGTTCCTGTTGCTTCTGCTTTCTTATCTGGTTGTTAATAATCTCCCACACACAATCAATCAAGAGTTGCTTTGTTTGATGAAAAGCTGTTTGAATCCCATGTTTTTCGGAAAAAAGATTTAAAGTGAATTTGTTTATCTAATTCTGACAAATTTGGTCTGTGGCTGCTAAATGGAAATGTATCATCTTGAGAGAACTGGTTGAGAAAAAGGAACTACAATAATTAGTATGAGCTTTTGTATTCCTTGGCGGATAAAAGATGCTAACCTTCATGAAGTAGGGAAAGTCTGTGATTAGGTATCTGTTCAAGAACTGAAGCGGGGCTGAATGGTTTATCTTCTATTTCTATTTGAAATTGCTTATTTGCATGTGGATAACTGAACCATGTCTGTAATTCCTTAGGTGTATCAAGAACTAAATATAATCAAATATTCCCTTCAATAATGAAGAAAAAGATTAGGAATATTCAGTTTTCTACCTCTCTCTATGTTGGAATACATTGTTGAGAAGAATCTTTAACTTTTACTCTGAATATTCAGTTTTCTACCTCTCTCTATGTTGGAATACATTGTTGAGAAGAATCTTTAACTTTTACTCTGGAACATGTGATCTTTCTGCAATGAAGTTGTTTCTTCTGCATCACTTTCTGAGCATGAATTGAACACTGTTGTGCTACTGGCTGAGGAAAACTCATCAAAATCTCGACCTTGTTGGTTTTCTCGAAAGTCCTTGTGGGCATCACACTTCTCGTCTCTTTGGTTGCAACTCTTGATTCTCAACTTCTCATCAATAGAAATGATCCAGTTATATGTTGCTTTTATTATTCTTGGAAAATTGGTGATACCCTTTCTGCCTCGCTTTAGACCAGAACCGACTGACCACATCAGGAGCTTTTCTCCACTCCCAGGACAGCTGCAGTAGCAGCTACTTTCTGATAGTAACCCATTTCTTTGATACCCTCTTTCTAGAAGGTAAACCTCTAGGATGAAAGGTTCTTGCTGCTGTTGAAGAAGCTCTTGAAGTTGTTTAACTGGTTTTGACACTGTGGTAGCCATTAGATAATTGTCTAATTATCTTCAGGTGCTTGAGGGGGACTACAAATCAAGATGGGATGCGAACAGTTTTAAGCACCTCCAAATGAAGGTGGTAACATTGGTGTGGCTGCAGTAAATTTGATAGACAGCATGGCTCTGCTTGAGACTGAACAATGTTAGGAAAGGTTTGGTACTCTTTATGAAGGAACAAATTAACAGGTATAGTGCAAAGGTCTCTAGGCTATGCCTTTTTCGAGTTTTGGTAGTATTGTTTGGGAGCTTCAGGTTCCCTTTATGCTAGATATCAGGTAATAAACCTTCTGATCGAGTTCTCGCCCGTTCTTTTTGTGCAGTGTCTTATAAGACTTGTAACTAAAAGTGCTCTTTCAACCCACCCTTTGTGTGACCCACATCTATCTGAGTGGATATTATCCTTCATGTTTGTCCCGTGATGTCTGTTTCGGAGGGTATAGGTTGTTGCATTGCTGACGGACTCGGACAAATTGAATGTCTCATTAGTAGTGATGATTATCCTTTTTTGCTGGATAATTGATGACTACAATTTCTAGACCCTTTTAACTCTTTCTATATGTCAGAGACTAACGTTGCATTGCTGGCTGCCTCTTCATTATTTTCACAACTGTAACGTTGTCGCTTTGGATATGAAGTCCCAAAGGTCTGAAGACATGGCATCATTAATCAATCCAGTTCTTGAAGACATTTAATATCTATGTTCTTCTTGTTGGTAGTGTGGTCGTTGAATCATTATCTTGTTCAGCTTTGCTTTGAGACATTAAATATTAAAGTTGTGTTTCTTGGTTGGAACTTTTTAGTATTGCACGCCCCTTCCAGTACAATCATGTTCTTTTATCCTGTCTTACCAAGTAAGTAAACAGGAAAAAGGGCAGTTGTGGAGGGACTTCAACATTGGTATACCTTGCATAATGCAAGTGATACAGAATCATAATGCAGACAGTTGTCTTGTTTCCTTTCCCTTGTTATCTGCTTCTCTCGGTGGTTATATTTGGAGATGCACGAAATCCTATCGCCTGAGAAGTGATCACCTGTAAAAGTCATGAAACTACGGAATTCTATAGCCTGAGAAGTGATCATCTGTAAAAGTCATGAAACTAAGTGACGATAAACAATAGAGTTAGGTTAAAGAAAGCTTTGATGAATGCTAATTTGTCTCTTAGATTTCGACAACAGAAACAGGATTCCTTCGTTGATTACAGGCGCCCTATCAAAGAGGGAAGGCCGTTGTGGTTGTGGGGCTCATCTATGTTGTTCATTCAAGTGAGTACAATTTGAAGCAACATATTCAATGGCCGCCTTAAAACCTGTTGTATGCAAGGTATTGCGGCAACGATCCTTAATAATTCTCGTCTGCCAACTTTGCTTGTCCTCGTGAAGAAGATGAAACACTCTCTGGGTCTTAAATTCTAATTAATGATCCAAAAACGGAAGGCGCGAACGCTTTGGGCTTTATCAATTAAAGTCTCTCTAAATTCTTGTTTAAAAATAATAAATAGGTGAGAATAAGAATGTAATATTTATTTGTTTAATTATTAGAAATGAATAAAATAAAGAATAATAAAATTGAAATAAATTCTAAACAATAATAAACTTTTATTTAGGAAGTGTCAATATAAGTTAAAATTAAATGTTAGAAATAAGAGATAAAAGATATTAAAATATTATCATAATATTGTTAGGATATTATTTTTCATCAGAATATTATCATTAAAAATATATATTATTATCTTTTCTATTAATTTCTTTAACAAATATTTTTATTTTATTGATATTTTTATTATTATCTTAAAAATTATTTAGAATTATTTGAAAAATTCATAATATTATAAATTATTGAAAATTTGTATTAATTATTTAAAAAATAATTTAATTAATTATTTAGAAGACAAATTATGTAATAACTAAATACGAGTAAAAAATTATATAACATATGTAATATTTTTTTTGAAAAGTTGAAATTTTATTGAAATAAATAAATAAGATAAATACAAATTCAAAGCTTCTCCAATCTCAAGGAAAAGCTAAAGTGACAAGAAGGTAAACTTTTAGTACACGACTAAACGACACCGTGAACATAACTACACCAGTCATTAAACAACTCCATAGAGAACCCAACAATAATGAAGAGTAATGATCTGGTGAGCTTTCTTTATAGGGTAAAGTTATTCCCCCATGACTCTGATCGACAAGCCACACGCTTTATGGGTTCAAGTGTTATTTGCGAAATGCAAATTTGATGCCACCACCCTACCCACCACCTTCGACACTAGGGGTGGATCCATGATCTGGAGGAGCATCAAGGCTACTTGGCCTCTAGTACTCTAGGGGTTGACATGGGTGTTTGGCAATGGTACCAGAACTCGATTCTGGTTGGATCCCTGGGTTAAAGGCACGGGACCACTTATCAACCACGCTCTCACCTCCATCCCTGCTCCGACTACCAACCTCAGGGTTCAACACTTTGTGGACAGCACCGGGAATTGGAAATGGGATGACATTTGCGCCACCCTTCCATAGCAATCTCTCGATCAATCGCTGCAACCTTTCCACCGAAACCTTACTTAAGGCTGGACAAGTTAGTTTAGGGCCAGTCCTCTGGACAATTCACCATCGCTTCCGCCTACTCCATGATAATGGATCAAGAGGACACTGTAGAGACTGGATTTTGGAAGGCTATATAGACCTGGTTTGTCCCACAACGCATTCGCTCCTTTCTCTGGCTCCTCGCTCATGACTGTCTCCTCACTAGCCAACACCGTGCCTGGCGTCACCTTCCTACTGATGGATCTTGCCCTCACTTCGCTCTCAAAGAATCATTGCAACACTCCGTGCGGGACTGCGTCAAAGCCCAACAAGTATGGGCCGCCTTCCCTCCACACCTTGTTAAGAGTGCTTTTCTCACCATGCCAGCTTGCCAGTGAATTCTTACCAATCTCCAACAACATCACTGGGTGTTTGGACAGGCTTGGTCGACTTTATTTGGTGTCATTTGCTAGCTTCTCTGGGGCTAGCGTAATAAATCCATTTTTGACGATCAATTTTTATGGCCCTCCTCACCTATTTCTGTGATTTTGTCTTATGCAGTTCAGATCTCCAAGACGATCGATTGGTAACAGTGCGAGGGTGCGGGACCACAGCTCCGTTAACCCCAGCTTATAGGATGGAGGCCACCTTGATAATTTGCATTTTTGTCATGTTAATTCTTTGTGTTTTATGTTCTTTTGTTATATTTTTGTGATGTTTTGCTTGTGTTTTCATGGTAATTTAAGTTTTTGCACGTTTCAGGTGAAAAAATACAAAGTGACGCAATTTAAAGTGAAATTGGCTAATTTGGGAACTTTCAAACAATTAGCTTCAGCCAGCGAATTTAATGAATCAACTTGGAATGAACATAGAGAAGTTGACGACAGTAGCCACAAGGAAAAAGCTAGAAAAATTATTAATCAAGAGGGATAAAGGCTGGAAGAGGACGACAATTGTGGAGTTAGGAAGCTAAGGAGACGTGGCATGAGTGGGCTGGAGAATTAATTGGAGAGGGGCCCACTTTATTAGAAAACCTAAGGAACTAGAGACAAAGAAGAGGCGTGGACGACAACTTAAAGAATAGGAATAGAACAGGGAAGGAGAGAGTTCACGACAACTTAGGATAAAAATAGAGAATGAGTGGGCTAAGTGAGCATTAATTGTCATGGGCCCACTTGATTTAATGAAAAAGACACAAAGCCTAAAGTGAAGAAGGGGAAGTCGGCGTGAGTAGGTGGCTTTGGAGAGAATTATTATTCAACATTAAAGAGAGACAAAAACCTAAGGGATTGAAAAGGGGGATTGCGGCGGTAACTGGTGGTCGTGAGCTGGAGGACGAGGAATAGAGGTTGACGGCGACAGTAACTTGGAGGGATTATATTTTATCGTATTAAAGGAGAACAGTGGACGGCAACAACAACAATTTTGAGGGAGGCTGATTCGGTGGTGATCGTGAAGGTTTAATTTTAATTTTATTTTGTTAATTTCAGTTTTAGTTGATAGAGACTAGAATTATTTGTGACTAATTTTTAATCTGGTCAGGGTACCTTACGTTTGATGCATGTAGTTCGTGAGACTCTTGTGGTTTAATTATTTTCGTGAATTTCTTATGTTTATTTAATCTCTGCGTTTAATCGATTTATTATTGTTGAGTTTGTTGATTAATGAGGCCTGTTAATTAATTAACTTAATAATAAATTGCCGAATAGATTAGTTAATCCGTGATTGCTGTCTATCGAGTGGCGAATTAATTTCAATTAAG
>JANKOE010000006.1:9051002-9067203 GCA_026284465.1 Erythroxylum citrifolium | reverse complement strand
TTATTATTTTGTTCAGTTTTAATTGCGTTAATAATTTATTAGTGGTTAGATTAATTAGTAGTTTCAGTAGAAAACTCTAAAACCCCCTTTTAATTAATTTCACTCATTCTTTGGCATTTGAATAGAATCAATTATTCCATTCTCTGTGGATCGACCCCATTTACCACTGTGCATAATTTATTTTCGTTTGGTGTTTGGGATTTATTTTTGGTGGATTCGACACCCATCATGTTTCTAGTGATTTTGCGATGCCAATTGCACAAATGGAGTTTAATTCAGGTATATATTTTTTCATTTCTGTTACTTGTTGAAAATTAACCATCATTTTATTTTGTTTATAATACTACTTTTGTTGTCTTACAGTTGCTTGGTGGGACCAATTTAGAAGTGGTGTCCCAAAATTGTAAAGGTTTACAATTCGAATTCTAAGTCAATATATAATAAGTGTAACAGTGTATGAAAGGAATTGAAGCACATTTAAATTTATCTATTCTAAAAAAAGGAATAAATTAGAGTATAAAAGATTAAATAACTTAGTCTTTATTCGATACAGTTTAAAGCTTTAGAAAAAGTATGTTATTATCATTATTAAGTTAGATATAATTTCTTATAATTTTTTAATTATTTTATTTTATTGTTTACTATGTCTCTTAATAGATTAAGTAGTTTAGTATATCTAATTTGCAAAGATAATATCAATTTTTTAGTAGATTAAGTCTCTGAGGAACCATGTTTAATAGTTGAGAGTAAATTGGAAGGTAATCTTGGACGAGAAAGTATTGACAAGTTATTTGGTACAATAAATTTGAATGATTATGATGATGATATTACTTTTAATGATGAGGATTTAGCACCAAATGAGAATTAAGGCCAATGCAATTTAAGCAAGTGTTTGATTAAATGAAATTTCAAGTTTTTATTTCTCTTCTTTTAATTTCACTTATATTTGATATATATGTTAAATTCTATATGAACAATATAATTGTAAATATTTTTATTTTAAATTTCATTTTTAGTTAGTTCTTAAACACAAACACTTGTTGCAAATTGTAATTATTAGAGAGTCGTGAATATTTATTATTCTTTTTATTTAATGTTTTAATGTAATTACTATTTATTATATGATAAAATTGTAATATTTTAAATACTTTGTATTATTCTTAATTTTATATTTATATTATGATTATTTATATGTGAAACATGTGAAAATTAATGTTAATAAAAAATTAATGATTATTATTTTAAATTTTATTATTATAATTTTTAGAGATAAGATTAATGTAAAATTATAAATTATATAATACAATATATTAAAGAAATATTTTACAATTTTAAAAACATTTAAAGACTATATTATAAATTTTAAAATTTACTGAACGATAAGAACTAAATTTGGTATCATTATAAATATGGTTTTCGTGACATCGACCCTGGCCAAGTCGGTGTTTTATATTTTCTTGGTGCTGTTCAAAAAGTTTTGGTTTCTCCGGACAGCTGATGTTCATGCCTAACACAAGGAAACGCCGCTTAAAGACGAGGAATGAACATGTGCAGCTTTATAGGCACATATATCAATAGATGGAGATACTGTTACAGTCGGTGATAAAAATGAACCAAGGCGTGAGGAATGTGTGTATCTTGTTCTGAAGTTTTAAGTGTTTATAGTCCAGAATATTGGACGTCCGTCGAAGTTGATTTTGGAGTAGATTAAGCCCAATCTTCGTCAAGAGAACATATACCGAAACCAGATGGCAGCATTTTATTCAACTACGAGTTCTTTCGCCCGAAAAAATTCAAATAAACCATCCAGCTTACTGCGTTTATATTTTAATTGTTTTTTAACAAATCAATCCAAATTGATTGCTGTAACATCAGACTAAGAGACATTCGAATTTTAAACCTAATAAAATACGTTATGGAAGTAGTTAGCTAAAAGGAGTGGAGTATAGCAAAACCAAATTTCTGGAAATAGAAGAACTGGAACATAGTGCTCTCCTGAGCCTAATAATATTACATACATTAACACGTCTTACAATTGCCTAGCAGTCTGAATTTTATGACTCCACATAAAGTCACAATTGCAGTGTATTTGAAATGAGACTACATTCATATTTACCTGGAAAAGTCCGTTTGCAGCTCATGCTCCTCCTAGGGCATGTTAAGTGAATGGCACCTAGTAGTAGAAATTGAGTAGATGCAAAGAAACCCACATGAATCACCATAATAGAATCATGTGAAATAGATCAGAATACAAAGGAAACTAATTGCAGCCCTACCATAGCTTCAAGCAGCTGTACTGCTGCGAGGCCCTCAACGACCAAGCTATTTGGACACTGAGAATGAGCTTTTGGCGCTTAGTGTCTCAACTTGGCATTTTAATTCTTTTTGAAAAGATATTAATGACCTGTGTCGACCTGCAAAAGCGACAGTGAACTGCTTTATCTTATCCTCAAGATCTTTCCTGCTCAGGGCTTCATTATTCAAATCCTTCAAAGCATTCTCCTTTTGGTCATTGGCCAGTGCAACTTTATGAGCTGAATCGCTGACTCTTTGTAACAAAGTATCCCTTTCTTCTTTCAAGAGCCGAAAATCTCTTTCCAAGACGCTGTATCTTTCCCTGGACTCCCCAAGAAGCTGTTGGTTGTTTTCCAACTCTTTTTGCAAGCAATTGCAGTTTACCTTAAAGGTGTCGAGCTCGCTGACCAGTTTCTCCTTCCAAGAAGCAGTTTCTCTTTCCATGCAGTCCTTAATCAATTAAAATTACTAAACCTTCAAGAGCTAAAAGATAATCGTAGTGATCCATGCTTTGTGCTACAGTAATTAGTGATGTTAATTCTTCTAGTACATGACAGAATTAGTGAAGATCAATTTTCTCTTCTTCAGTCCTAATACATGCACTGTATAACTACGAAGCAAATATGGTCAATCTCCTTCAAAAGCATCATGAAGAGCCTTACTATATAAAAAGAATGCATGTAATATCCAGACAATTTTCAAGATAGGAAAAAAGTACAGATTCAGAAGCAAAGTATAACAAGTTGCGGGCGCCTATAAAATCATTTCATCTTACATAGCCAGCAAGTTCTTTCTACTTGATATTCCCATGATAAGAATATCCAGGAGTGTTGGTCAGATATGTTCTCATGTTTACAAAAGCTATAGAACTGTTAGAAATAGTTTTTAGGATGGATACAGCAGAATAACAAAGGAACACTGACTTTGCCATGGAAATATGTTAAATTCAAAGAGAATCCATGTCCACTATAACAATGTTATTTGATTGATAACCAAGTTTTGTACATGACTGTGGCAAACACGTAATATTTGGAAAGGAAAAATAATTATTGGATCTGCTGTTTATATTACCAAAATGCCAAAAGCTGAAATAGCATATCCAAATATCAGGACAATTATTAAAACCAGAAGTGATAGATAATATCTTGGTGATTGTGGCCAGGCAGCTACCTTACATTCGCGGCTGTAGATTGCATCTTTCTCTTTAACCTGTGTTGTTGATGTTTCGGACAATACCAAGGATTCAATGGTGCCTATCAAGCTCTCATAAAGCATTCTGCACCGTTGTTTGACAGGAGAATCATCCCTGGGGACTGAATCATGACCATCCCGCGCCATAGAGAAATTGGTTTCCAGATTTGAGAATATGCTCACACCAATTTCGCTTGTGCCGGAGAGCAATTTTACAATTAGAGATTCCCCATTAGGTACGGATCTCTGTCCAGAAGATAGGAAGCTAAAGTATGTTATGCTAAATATGAAATATTTTATGTGGGAGACATCAACGAGGACGGCCTTTACCTGTAACATTAACAGCACATCCTTGTACATATCTTTGCAATCAGCTACGGATTCGCAGAGCTTTTTTGGTAGTTCTTCGAAGAGTTGTGCTTCTTGTTTAAGTTCTGATATCTCCATCATCAAACGATCGTTTAAAATCACTTGCTCTGAATGCTTCAACTGATATCCATCCAACACATATTCTATCAGTGCCAGGAAAAATCAATGGCAAAGGACTCGGGCCATATGAATACACATCCATTGTTAGGACATTTGCAACAAATAAATACATAAAATAAAGTAGATATAGAAATGGCTATGATGTAATGAAACATATAATGAGCATCAATTTAGTGAACTAGGTGGACCAATGGCTTGTCAAAAAATTGAAAGTCAATGCAAAGCAGAGGCCATAACATTTGGCAGCACACTTTGTAGACCAAAGAGAAATTCACATGAGCTGCCAATAACTCAGTCTTTGCTTAATAATGAGACAAAATATGTGCTCAGATGAGTTTATGGAAATCAGATTGCATAGTCTAAGTCGGTCATCATGGATTTGCGCATGTGCAAAACGTAGCAAATAAAATGCAATATTCTTCAGCTGATGCAATGAATAACTTGGGATATTTGAAATTCGAAGTACGTGATACAATAACCTCAAGTTCCGTCTTCTCCTTGGTGACAAGTTCCAGTTTTCTTCTGAGATTCTCAAGCTCCTTTCTGTAATTATCACCTGAATAACCCTGAAAGGAAGTTTGACGAATGAAATAAGAACATGCAGTCCTTTAGAAACTCTTAATTGGCTTAATCATAAATGTTAAAATGCTGCTCCCTTAATGTTACACTTCAAACGATAACATGCATATCGGCAAGTGTTATAAAGTACAATAATAGTTATTATTAAAAGACTTCAAATATTAGAAAGGAACCATGCGAAGATGATGAATTTGTTTTTTTTTTTGAGATGAAGATGATGAATTTGTTGCTTACGAATTTATCAACTATGACCTTATGTATGTAAATAACACAAAATTATTAGCTGCGAATAGGAAACTGAGCACTCATAGTATAGATCAAATCCACTCATGCGATGTAAATGTCTCACTGGAGAAACTAGAAATATTGACTCACTGGGGTAACATCACTATGTGGAAAGGATTGGACTTTTCTCGCAGGAGTCATCTCAATTGAATCCAGGTCGGCTACATAACCTTTGTTCATTTTCATCCATGTGTCTTCATCAGCCACATTGCTTAGCGTATCTGGAAGAGGACTGCAATCTGGTAGGCTGGAATAATTGGAGCGTTTGACGACAAAGGAATTGGGAGCTGCCTTGAAAGTAGGCGTTCTGAAGAAATCCTCTTGGTTAATACTGTTGCTTCCGTTGTTTTCTTCCTTGACGCTTTGTCTCCCAAAATTCTGCCCCTGTAAGTGATTGTGTTTGAACCAGGATTCAAAACATGAATTGTCAAAACGAATCGCAGACTAGAGTCGAAATACCAACGATGGAGAGGATGAGAAAGAAAGACAAAATATAGAATTGTTTTCTTGCTCTGTATTTGCGATTCTAAACTATCATTCTGCTCGTTTCTGTAAAAACGGCTAACTAATGAAAAAATAAAAAACTCATCAATTTGTGATATGTTTTCGGAAATAGAAATAACTACCCGAGGAGGGGACTAAGTACATTGTTTGTTTACTACACATTAGTTGGTTACATCACGAGGATACAAGCAAAAAGTGGATCATGAGAACAATAATCAATTGCTGGAAGGAATATTTTTAGTGGTCAATATGCTTTTGGAGGTTAGAAGTTATCCGCTGAAAACTGATCGAATATGCTTAATATGGAGATTATACATATGATATAAAACTAAAATGTTTCTGCTGCTCTTGAATCCAGCGTTACCTGATTCGAAATCCTATCAGAGTCTGATGACGGGACAAGGTTATTTAGATTGTCAATTTTCATTTGCTGCTCTTTGATGCATTGATCACGTTCCTTGTGTGATTTCCTCTGCTCTTCTAGCTCCGTTTCAAGCTTTTCCCGCTCTAGTTCATACTGAAGTACGAAATTAGCAAAATAACAGCAATACTTAAAAACTTTATACGATATATTTCCTGGTGGATGCCCATATTTAGAACAAATGTTCATTCTACCTTGAGCATTTCGTTTCTCAATTTCAAAATTTCTTGCTCTAGCACTTCAGATCGAGATCCCTGAAGAAGATTTTCTCTGTTAAATAATTGTCTCATGGCATTTAAAAAAATCATATATAATTCTGTCCTCACATGAAGTTTCTTACGTAGCTCTTCTATCTCTAACTTCTGCCGCTTCAATAAGGCTGCATCCGTCAAAATCTGCAACAAAACCAACCCTTGTTAGCAGCGTTGTAAAAGTTTAATTGAATCTTCATCAAATAGCTGGAGAAGATGCTTTAGTGAAGTAGTACTTCTGACAATTGAGTTAATTCATTGCAAATAGAAGCGACCACACGAGAAGAAAAAAGACTTGAAAAATGGTAAGGCATTAATTTAATGACTTCAAGCGTGTAGCGTAGAAGTGAAGCAGGCGGTTGCCTAACAAATGCGAAGTGAACTGTATTAAACTGCAAAATAAGTTGGGACTTAGCACCGTCCAGCTAACACTATGCCCTCCATTTCATTCTCTTAAGAACGCCAAAACCGGAGATGCATCACCTTTCCGGCTTTAAGAATCTAAACTAATTGATTGATTAAAGAATCTTATATGCACAACATAAGCCAAATGGATGAAATGGTTGACCTGTCAAAGTACCGAGAGACATATACCTCATTGACTTGGACACAGTTGGTGATACGCTTGGCTCGGCTAGCAAACTGGAGAGTTCCCTTCGACTCCTCCACGTGTACCTATAAATTTGATAACAAAATAAAGCAATGCACCAATTACGGAGGGACTCCAATGAACAACCATCAGTGGGTTGCCATCGTCAAACAAGAAAAAGAAGGGAGGAAGCTGATGTTAGGCCACCTCTTCTGGAGCTATAGTGCAGATAATTGAAGTTTTGGCATTACCACCAAGAGCAGGCTGAAGTATACGAGTCAGCTTACTATCACGATAAGGAATATGACCCCTGTGTTCATTATTTATACTGCCGTTATCAAATGATACTTCTATTGTCATACAAAGAGATGTAATGCAGAAGCAGCAGTTACCTCTGCTTTACACCTTCGCTTAGTTTATTTATCACATTGCCAAGTATCATCAAGCTCTTATTGATATGCTTTCCTTCTTTCAAACGCACTCCACCAGCACCAGTTTTAGCAATGCGTTCTGATCCAGCCAAATCTACCAAGTTCTGATTTCAATACAGAGGGACGCATTAAAAACCAGCTCAAGAAAATTCTGAATCATACAGTTACTGACAAACATGGAAACATATAAATCAAGCTACATAAATTCATTGGTTGGACAAAGAGATCACAGACCAGAACAGAGACTCGAATAGCATCGCCGCTTGAGTAATCATCAGCTGAGTTAGTATCTTTCCCCTTGCTTTCTATCACCTTACATTGTATTTGAATGAAAATGAAAATAAACTCATCAGGACTAATTATGTATAACGGAAGGTTGATTTCTCACAATAGAGTAGAAGCATACCATTCTAAATATTGTGTGAGATCTACTGCTACGAGAATTCATGTTCGTCTCGCCAAAATGCCTATTAACTAAGAAAATATTCAGAAACAAAAAGAAAAACTGAGAACAGATTTGATTCACCAATTCGAGTTCTATAGTACATGAATTTAAACTAACCTTCTCCTGATTCAATAAGCTTAAGAACTTGTTCAGAATTATTCACAATTTCCTCCCTGAGTCCTGCAACAAAGATGCCACGCTACAAACAAGGAAAGCTCATATTCAATTGATTGTATCTAATCTAACAACAACAATTAGGAGAGAGCTGCAAAAAGTTGGTTTCATAATATCTAACCTCCAAGCTCTCGTGTATCTGCAATTTTTGGTTCTCAACCGTCAAAAGATCGTTGATCTCTTCATTATATATCTCCATATAAGAAACTCGAATCAGAAACTCTCTATCGGTAATCTGCTCCAAGAAAATCAAATCTCAGAAAATCAAATTCTGAACATTCTTATTAACAGTGTTCATATCTAACATTTACCATGTCTATTCTGTTAAAAACATCTTTAACAGCACGACGAATGATTCCCGGATCCGTTTCAGAACCGTTCATGGTAAAAGTTTTACCACTGCTGGTTTGTCCATAAGCAAAGGCAGTTCCTGGTTTAAAAACCTCAACGGTTAGCTCAAAAGTCCGCGGATAAATCAATCGCTTACTAATATTGAGAAAATTTACCATTGAATCCGTCAACTGCAGCGTGGATGATGTCTCTTGTAAGCAGCTCGTAGACACTAGCGTTCGTACAGCTCTCATCAAAGATGCGATCTACCAAACATGAAGATCATTACTGAGATGATGAGATAGGAGATAAGAGATAGGGAAACTTAGATGATAAGGAGAGTACCGAAGGCATAAGATATGCCGGCGATAGGAGTGCCGTGAGACTTGTGAAGTGAGATGCGATTGTCTTCGACCTTCCAGTAGGTTTCGCCATTTTCGATCTCTTGAGAACCTGAGATCGGAGGTCTCACTCGGACTGCCACGCAGATCTTCTCCATAACTGAACTCGTACAGATTACGGACTTCTACGGCGGTTGATTTTTCCTTTTTTATTTGAACGTGAATTTGGTTCTGATGTCTTTGAAGGAACTTTGGCTGTTAGTTTTTGAAATAAGGCAAGGGCGGGCTTCTATGTTTGGCAACTTGGCAGAGGAGAGTTCAGGATTTTGAAAATGTCATGGCTATTACAGAAACGCCCCCACCCTAGACACATTCAATTTTCCCTTTTCGGCTCTTTCAAATGTTTCTGGATTTGTCGAGTGCGCTTTTTATAATCCATGGGCCCAAAGGAAGCTCTGTGGATGTTTTAGGCCTATTTTGTTTCCCCTCCAGCATACAAGGGCCCAATTACTTATTACTGCAGGAAACGTCTCTTCGCACTCGCGTGGCATGCAAAAGTGATTAATGTTTTTTCAATTAACGTCAAGAATTAGGATTCTTTGTATATTTTATATAATTCCTATTTTCTCCGATAAATTTCAGTCATTTATTTATATAAATTTCACGTAAGTCTCACATAAATAGATGACTAAGATTTATAAGATAAAGTAAGAACATGATAAAATAGACAGAAGATTCCGTATAGTAAGAGATAATAGAATTACCAACATGTTAACTGCTACAGGCTTAACAAATTCGAAACAGAAACAAGATAAGCACTGAGGAAGTTGCTGGGAAATAGTCCAGCCAAGAAAGTTTTCACATTAAAGGCAGAAAGTTAGAAATTATGTACAAGACACCACTAGATGGTTTGGGGACTCGTCGTCATCCATCATAATCCGCCAACTTTATATTTATTTTCGAAAGATATTATTACACTGTAAAGCCTACACATAAATGTAACATTGTATCCTTTTCTGAAACAACCAAACAGTGAAAGTAAACCTTTTCTTCTTCTTCTTCCTTTCTTCTTTCCTTGTCTTTCTCTAACGTGGCTGCAAGGTAATCCGAGGAAGTGATGAAATTGGATATTAATCTTTTATCTAATTAATTTACCTTTGTTACGTGATAAACTGGTGACTACAGACTACGATTTTCATTCAAAAAGCCAATAACTTTCAGGAACTTTTGAAATGAAACTTCCATGTTCTTATGGTTGTAATTTTTTAGCAACATAAAATAAAGATACCTTGCACGTGAAGAAAAAAATAAAAAGGAAGAAGCAAAGACAACCACAAGTTTATGTGGAGCAATGCTTTCGGTCAAGCAGCAAGTACATGGGAATCAACCAACCAGTAAACAACGTGTAACTAAGCAAAGATGATACACATAGACCGCCACAGTTGTGTTGCATGATTGTGCAATTAAGCACTCGTGGGTGAGAATGGTGGGTCTCTTTCGATTCTTTAGTGAGCGTTTGGATAATATATCAACCTGCTTTTGTATCATCTCTATAGCTAGTTTTGCTTTCTTATCCTCTCTGGAATGATACTTTGATGATTTGATGGGGACTACATATCTAATTATCCAAATCCATACCATGCATCTGGAACAAAATGGCCCTTCCTACTGTATGGAGACTGTACTAGTCTTGCGAGTATTCAGTCAATACACTTTAAAGTTAATAATTGCCAACCATTTATTTGTGTAAGCTTTAAAGTAGTTATAAACATATTGGAACATCAACCACGTTCCTAATTTATTCATTAATGATGAAATCAGCCAAACAAAACAACTCAATTTCGATGAACTTTCATATATATTTCTGGTGGCTTTACTCAAATTATATGCATTTGTTCTTCCATTTCCGTTTAAAAACAGGAGCACATTGGAAAGAAAGAATTGCTATAATCACATGCAAGTATACGTGTAAATTAAGTGATCTGTATAGATATAGCTCGTGCAAAATTCCCTTTAAAGCCGCAGCACATCTTATTTGATTTGATGGTGGCTGAACAAAAGTGCTTAGATTAGTACACGCCTTGATGAGGACTGAGTTTGCTCAGAAAAAGCAAGCGTTGATCGATAAGATGAAGAATATCTGGTGAGATTATACGTTGAACAGCGACAGATCTTAGACGTTAAAACAAATCAAATGCTTTAAGTGATGCACTTTACAAAGACAACTCTCTGAAAATGAATTTTCAACATACGATACATATGAATAATTGACTTCATTTTTGACATTCACTAAGCTTATGCAGAGAACAGAGTCAAAAATGTTCAAATTAAAATTATGCAAATTTGCTAATACAACGCTTTGATTAAGATTTGATAGGCCTTATTATTACACAAAAAATCTGTTTCTTTGGTAGCCCAGTTGGGAAAGTTCAGATCTTCTGTCCAGTTTTTATGGTATCTTATTGTGTCCAGTGAATCTCAGTCATTCATTTATGCAGGCTCCACGTTTATTTATATGGAGCCCACGCGAAACTCGCATAAATGAATGATTGAGATTTACTGGACACAATAAGACATCATAAAACTGGACAGAAGATCTTGTTCCCAACTGGGATAACCTTTGATCAGGCGGAACATTTATCCTGCCTTGTCGAGGCTCCTTGGCTCCTCTCACTTAGCTTTAAATCAATCACTGTAGATTAATTATGTCTAGATATACGTTCCGCATGTATCTATATACGTTACTAACCATTTACTTATGAGGGAACTTATACAATGCTAATATAGAAGCATTTAGTTGACAATTAATAGAATGACAAAATTGACCCACCATTTTAATGCATTCCACTTTTTGATCCTAATCCCTTCCTTAAGTTGAAAGGTAAAAGTCACTTTTGGAGAGGGTTGTTTTTGTTTACCTTTAATATTAGAAAACGCTTTCTCATCTTTTCATGCCAACTTTGATTGTACCGTAAAGGGTTACGAAAACTATTGGTGCAAGTGGAACCAAGAGTATTGACGTATGTATGCTAATTTGTTCCCATATGCACCATCAAGCTTCCGTGTTCGTTTGGTGAATATACCGAATGTTACATTTCATAATTATTCTCAATGGGGGGAAAAATAGAAAAGTAATGTTTCTGGTAGGATTCTCTTTTGTTGTCTATTCATATCCACGTAGGAAATTGGCTAGAGAGTTTGACATTTGTTGCAGGAATATTTTACTCCTCCAGAAGCTAGGCAACACGTTACATGTCTTTTGCAGGTACGTATCAAACAAGATGACCTTCTCTAACTAAAGTATTTTATGGTTTAGATATTAACTCTTGTCGTCACGAATCTTTTTATGATGGAGTTGTATTTAAATGCGCATTCATATTGTTGTGTCTGCTTTTTGATTAGCACACACTACCCATCCCCGAAAATACACTGGTCGAATGAAAGTTGGCGTCTAAATCCAAAGACATGGGAACAGAACAACCATTACATTCACTGCTTCTCTACTAACACATATTTACATACACGAACATGCATTCTTTGACGTCGAACTTATCACAACCTGAACAATTCACCAAACTCTCGACCTCCAGCACGCATTCATACTGGACCTAACTCTTCACTAACCCAACACGTAAAAAGCTTATAAAAGAGTGAAAAAGAAAAGTGAACAAAAAGATGGTCCTCTGCTAAAAAAGAAATCCTAGGGAAGACCAAAAAGCATCTGGGAATGGCATCGAATCTTTACATGGTGCCTATATAGCAATATGGGTTTCATCAAAAACAACTTTTCCTGATTAATCAAAGCCACCCACCTGCTTGGATGAGAGAGAGAAGAGCGAGAGAGGACTCTAATATTTGTGAGTTCATGCAAAATATTAGAGCTTTTTATTGAGCCTAGCTAATTATTCTCGGTCAAAATCATAGTTAAAGATGATTATTTTGGCTGTTGCATGGCTTGCATGGCAACTAAGATATGGCACAGATAGGAAAGTCTTGCCCCGAGCACATCGGATTCGTATCTTAGGTGGTAATTCTCTCTCCGCAGTAAGTAGCGATGGTTTTGAACTGTGCCCAACCAGTTCTTGAGGTCTCGGTTTTGTTCCTTTAGCCGGTTCACCTGTTCAGTGAGGTTCTCTAAATGCCTCTGCTTTCTCCAACGGGAACGTCGGGCTGATTCGCGGTTCGATATCATGCGTCTTCGCTTTCGCTCGTCCACTGAGTAAACCGTCCTGGTCGACCCCTCCGAACCGGAGGTTTGAGTTTGACTACCAGCTGATGATTGGAAGAGTGGCAAGAGTTCCTCGATTTCGTTGGGTGTCAGCCCGATTTCATGAACCGGGATATCGAATTCGGACGCCTCGTGAGGTGAAAACATGGTAAACTAGCACAAGAGTAGCTGGCCGGTTTTTACACACTGAACCGGATCTCAGAGCGAGAGGGAGAGAATGGAAAGGAAGGGAAAAGGGAGAAACGAAGTGTTGGGAGCGGGTATTTATGGACCGAGAGAAGGGACACATGGGACCCACATTAAAAATTATATTGAAAAATATGAGGGCATTGTTGTTCAGAAAATAAACCCGTTTATCTTAATTTCATGTGCTTGTTCTTTAACTTTGGTTAGCTTTGCTGAAATGGGGTAGGGACGTAGAAAGATTAGGTTAGCTTAATCACGAAGAATCAAACAAAACACATCTTGTATCAGCAAAAAGAAGAAGCCAACTTTTATATGCAACAGCCCAAGACATGTGGGATACGGCATAGCAGCTGTTGGAGTGCTCAGCGTTAATGGAATAATGACTTAACTTTCGTGGTCTTCGTTCGTGTTGCGCGATACCAAAAAAAAGCACAAAAAACAAAGGCAGTACATATTCCACATAATTCTTCAAGCAACTCTAACCAACGCCAGGTGTGTCTCTTCAGAATTTTTTACAAGCAAACCTCCTGAGCATATGGATTCAGCGTGATAATTCCTCTACATGACTAGATCTAAATGTGCTATTTCTTGGCAGTAAGCTAAGAAGAGAAAGCGACACGTTGAGATTTTATTTCCTAATTAGATACTAATCGTCGATCATCATTTCCTCATCAGTCAAAAGACTCTATACACTTGGAAACGGAGGTAAAAGTAAACACAAAGAAATTCAATGGCTTGGTTGTAGGAAGCTACCTTAAATTAATTAATTAATTCAGCTCTTGCCAGAAGTCGGTGATCATAGTTCAAATGCCACAAATATGTACAGTTCTAGATCAATCAAAAGGAAGCTTGCGTTTTCTTTTAAATCAGAAGTCACTTATCTCTCTTGCTTGGGTACTGACACTTGATTGTCCTAAAAGCGGATTGTTTTGTTTTTCAGCCATGTATCAAACGACAATTTCGGTGCTCTGCCTGAACATGCCAAGCACATACTGTTTATATTAGGTTATGCACTAGGGTTGTACAGTAGTTAATTTAGAGGTATATAGTTTGATAGTTACATGAATTTGGGTAGTCTTCTTAGCTGGGTTGGTAGTTAGTTTCTCGTTAGAATGGCAAGCTAGAGAACTTTAAAAGCAAAAGAATAGTATTAGTGGAGGCTAACATGATGTAGTTTATAGCTTTAGTTCATAAAGTAATTAAGCATTTTGTCGTCTCTAAAGTTTCACAAACTCCAAAGTAGCAGCGCTCATGTGCTGCAAGGTGATTTTCGAATGAATCCACCAGATGCTTCCTCTTCAAGAAGTATTCTCTACTTCTTTCCATATGCTACGCAACTGGCTTTACTATTAGTTTTCAGTTCTCTGAAATTCTTCCTCCATTAAATTAGTGGATTAGATTAATACTATAACGTTCAGTTAGGTAGTTAAACTAAACATTAATCTTCAATCATCGGATTATTCCAGGTGTAACTTTTGTCTCTGACGTGCGTCCAATGTGCATGGCTCGACGATCCTTAATAGAATATGGGGAGAATGTTAAGAACCATTTCGTTTTTTGGAGATCGATGCAGACGCGACAAGGAGTATATCGACGAGGAATCGACTAAAAGACATGAGCAGGTAATGAGTACCATGATGTCTCAAATTATATAATTTTTTTGTTAGATGTAAAGTTAGAGTAGGAATTTCAAGTTAGAAAGAGGTGGAATTAGTGAACGTATATAAGTAAAAAAGATTCATAAATTTAATGTATTAAAGTTTTAGGTTAAAGTGTGGTGTCAAAGTCCATGAGTATGTTCCCTCGCTAGATCCATAATAAAGATCTCCTATGAAATGGGCTCCTCACATCCAACAAGTGTTATCAGAGCCGATGGTTCGGCAAAGGATAAATATGGAGATAGTAGTCGGATTTTGCAGTTGCCTCTCCACAAAGAAGAGCAAGAAGACTCCGATGAGCCCAGATCAGTAGAGTAGAAGAGCTCTCGGTGACGCACATACTCAAACTGCTAAAAAAAAGGCTTTCGCTGAATAGATAGTCTAAGCCTAATGTAGAAGTTCACGCTTAAGGAGAAGATTGTTAGGATGTCAAGTATGAGTAGGAATCCCACGTTGAAAAGAGATGAAACTAGCGAATGACATATAAATGGAAAAGATTCATAAACCTAATACCTTAAAGTTTTGGGTTAAAGTGTGGTGTCAAAGTCCATAAGTATATTCTCTCACTAAATCCATGACAAAGATCTCTCATAAAAGTGGGCTCCCCAGATCTAACAATTTCGCCTCAGAAAACTCTTTCTTCATTCCTAAGATGCAACCATGTATATCTGGATAAGCAGCAATGCGTTATAATTTTTAATGAAGAATGATTCATGTGGCTTTCACATCTTCTACCATGGATGACATGTTTAAGCAAATAGATATAATTAATCTGATTCAATGTTAGTTTATATTTCCTCGTGTTGTCTAAATTTTCTTATTATCTTGTGGGAAGGTAGAGGATTTCAAAGATAAAATTTGGGGGCCAAGAAATTTGGTAAGCAACTTTCAACATGAATGGGTGAGGGAACTAATTGGATGAAAATGAAAGTGATGTCCAATATCGACGACAGCACACTAAGAAGCCCGAAAATGGTGCAGATTGTGGGAAGTTCTGGTTTAATTGGCTAGCAAAAAGAACAGTGAAGGCCTACCAATTAGGGGAAACACTTGTTAGAAGCTAGATCGAAGCATCAAAGCTTAAAAAGTGAACAGGAACGGAACACTAATTAGCCAATGGGAGGAGAAACCTTAAAATCTACGAAGAGAAAAGAACAATGCTAAAATAAGTGAAGAGCGCAACGTCATATATTTTATGTTACAAGATATGATTTTGAGACTTCATAGATGTGTCATTGCTTCTTACCCTTATAAACAAGCGACGATTTGGAAGGTATGGTCTTAGCGACAGGTGGGAAAGAGACTGCAAATACAAAGACATCACGCGCATCTTCAATAACAAGTAACCCTTTTGAAATACTGGCGGACTTGCTGCTTCATCCTCGTATATTAAGGCACTCCTTCGTGCTTCCTCTAGCCAACATCAAATTTTCTAGATTGTATTTTCAGGAATCTATCTGAAAAAAACCGACGGGGGTTAAATAGTTTCGCAAACTTTTCGCAACTTTCCTTGGCACCAATAAAATATAAAAACAATCAAAAGCAGAATAATAAAAACACTGACGTTTGGTAACACAGTTCGGCACACCTTGCCTACGTCTGCGGGGCCCTCACCTAGATTAAATTCTTTCACTGTAGTTCACAAAAATTACACCAGACTGATCTAACCCGAAAGACCCAATCTATGTAACCGACCCACAACCTATCTACTCGTGAAAGAATTCACACCCAATAGTACGACCGCCTCGTACTAACCTCAACAGAGGATTTTTCTAACTATTTTTACTCAACGCAATAATAAATA
>JANKOE010000006.1:9001161-9013421 GCA_026284465.1 Erythroxylum citrifolium | reverse complement strand
TTGCTTTTATTGCTTTTAAATGATTTGCAAAATTGCTACATGTTTGGTGTATGAATTTTGATGATGAATTGTGAATTGCTAAATGAAAGGGTTTTTAGAAAAATTGCATGTTCATGAAAAAAAGTTTCCGAAATGTTGCCATTTGGGCAATCTGTTTTCAAGCCATGAATTACGTGTTATGTGGATTTGGTTTGGTCCGTTCTGTATGTCAAGTGAACTTGTCTAAAGGCTTCTCCCGCTACCCGCTAGTGGCATGAAGCTCCTTCACGGACTCTCTTAAGTTCACGGCTACGCAAAACCATTATATAGGATTGCGATAGTACGTTTTGTTCACGGCTGCACAAGACCATTTTATGAAATTGTGTTAGTACGTTCTATTACGAACTACCCAAACCATTTATGATGTGCTTGTGTGTCTATGATTTGTGAACAAGTTGATAAATGCATCAATTATGTTGTTTGTGGTTTTGATTACATGACAAGAATTTTGAGAAACTTATGTTTTATGATTCAATAAGGATTTTTATGACAATGAACTTTTCGAATAGTTTTGCTTGTTATTTGTTATAAACTTGTTACCCACGAGCTTTCGAGCTCACCCCCTCTCTTTCCGTCCCATCTCCAGGTGTTGAGCAAGAGACAGAGTGAAAAAGGAGTCAAGGCATCACTCTATTGATGTATAATTTGTATTTGAAGTTAATTGATGAAAAATAAGGCTTCAGCTGTTTTTTGAGAATTATTGGGTTTTGCATATTTTGTATATTGGATTTTTGATATTGATGATGTAATGTGGCTTGGAAATACCATTTAAGGCTTTGTAAAACTCTTATTTATAATGTTAATGAAATATGGATTTATGTATGGATTTTGAAATGTGAATTTGTGTAAGGATGAGGTGAAGTTGGAATATGAATTAATTAAGGATGAGATTAAATTGGAATTGAGTACACTTGAAGAAGTAATCCATGTGAGTTGATAAACTTTGAATATGAATTGCTATTACTTGTAAGTGAGATGTTATGGAAAAGAATGATAGGAATTGTGAATGGATAAGAATGAAGTTGCATTAGTTAAGGAAGTGAATTTGGGGCAAATGCTAAGTTTTTCATAAGGGTAAATATTGTGAACTGATCCAAGGAAAAACTGGATTAATCTAGGTAGAATTAGCCAAAGTTTCCTTCATGAAAGTTGTAGTTGTCTTCATAGCTTTCCAACGCTATAAAGTTTGTAATTTTTGGATATCGGAATGGAAAGATATGATTGTTACAAGTTATGATGTTGCATAGGATTTGTGTATTGGACAGCTATGATGAATGATAGGAAATTGTGGTTTTGATGAACCAAATGGGTTGAGAATTGAGAGTTTAATGAGATTAATTTGGTGTTTGAAGTGATTTGGCACTAGAAGAGTTGAATTTGGGGAGATATTGAGTGTATATGGTGTTAGAATGGATGTTGGAAGCATTGGAGAGGCTTTGGAGGGAGGTTTGGATCACCAATGTCCGTTTAACGAACTTTAGGTCCATTTAACGGACCTTATCGGGTGAAAAAGGGCCCCCTTCCTAAAGTCTGTTAAACGGACCTTCTCGGGTGAAAAATGGCTTCTAAGCCAGTCTATGTCCGTTAAACGTACATGGATGTCCGTTAAACGGATATATACGGGACAGCTTTAGTAAATCGTGATTGTTGACCCTTTTATAAGCTGAATCTCACTTTGTGGTCTTCATGAAAGTTTTAGATCTCGAAGTTGTATTTCTAACCGTATAAAAACAAAAGCAATCAGACATTTATGGTGAAAGTTATGGTAATTGCGCCAAGACATGTTAGGGGATGAATGAGGACTTAAACATGTTGGATTCGTTTGGCCATAACTTCCTCATCCAACCTCCAAATGAAGTGATTCTTAGACCAATAGATTTCTAACTCATGTATCTATCTCTCCATAAAAATTTGTACATGTTGGAGTTGATTTGAGGAAGTTTGATGGAGAGAAACTGAAGGGTCGGTTGGAGGAGCCTGATTGGGGTATATACACGCTTTGGCTTTTTAAACATATCTTGAGTTGTAGAGCTCTGAATGAGATGATTATTGTTTCAAAATAAACAAGACACTTAGACCTATAATTTCTTTGAAGAATTTAAATTGAAATTCTGGTTTGAAAATTGTCAAATTCTGTTCACAAATTAGGAGAAATGAGTTTGAGCATGGTGATTGATTTGTGTGGGCACTCCACTCTTATGGGATGATGGTTAATTAGGGTTCACTGCAATAGCCCTTCAGGGTAATACACTCACATTTCGTGTTTTCGCAAAAGTTGGGTTCAGGAAACAAGCAGGATCCAACATTTATGGTATCAGTATAAGAAGATAAATCGATGATGGTTAAAGAGATTACAAGGAACCACACTCAAGTATTATGGTATTCTAAAGAGTTAGGTTCCGGAAGCAAGCGGGATCCAACAATTTCCTTCAACCTATAACTATTATAAAGTGATGTTAGATTATCCTTTGAACTATAAACCCCTTAGTTCAAATGATGAATGTATACAAATCAAAATCTTTAAACTTTCTTTTATTGGCATATTTAGAGCTACCAACCTAACAACAAACATGTAATAATTGTTTTAAATTAATTTTTAATAATTTAATGAATGAATTATAGATATATAACTGTTTTACTTTATTGACTTGATATAGCAATATCATCAACTCTATTTGCACTGCTAACAATTTTAGTTAGTAAACACATTCACTAATTATTATAACTAAGTTAAATTGATAAAAATTAAGGGGTCATTACCTATAAAGATGCCTCTATGATTTCTTGATAGATATAATGATAAACATAGTTTGCAAATGATTTGTATGCCAAATAAGGTTTTTATACCTGTGAAGAAGTCTTAGCATATAATGTTAAGCCTTCCTTATTGTATTTTCTAGAGTAGGCCAAAATTGTCACATTTTCAATATTTTAGCACCTGTCTTTTATGAGATAATTTATTTTGATTTTTCAACTTCTTAGGCTCATTATGCTGCCTCCTTCTTTCAATTTTGGGTCTACATGGCATGAATCTTTTATTCTAGAGGAAGTATCAGCTCTACATCAGTTGAAAACTAGGAGATTTTACCATAATCAATGGTAATACAAACTCAGGAACTAACCCTTCTTATAACATGAATCTACAAATGTCTTGACATTTTATTTTGAATGATGGATTTGCAATAATTGTATTTTATAAGTATATCCATATAGGTTCCATGCTTGACAACCACAGGTTTATTGTCAACTAACCCTCAACAATATATATGTCATCATCCTTTGAAACTTCATAAGCATCATCTTTATTCTGTTGCATCTTGTATATTCTTTTCCAACTTCTTTATTACAGTTTATGTAATATCTAACTTCAATCCATCTATAAAATATCTCCTATCTATATACCTCTTTATCTATAACCATGATTCTAATTATTTCAACCATACTAATTACGAACCTGTCTCTAACTGGTAAGATTGTCCCATTAAAAGTCTCACTTATGTTGTTGTTAACTATCAGGCATTTGGATTTAAAGGCTTCGTAATATCTTGCCCACCTCTGCTTAGGATATTCAAGTAAGGTTAAAGCACATTTGAGCATTATTTTGTTAAGCTTTTTGAGCTTCTTGTTGAAATCTTCTATGTAGGTGAACCGTGCACAATTACAAAATTGCTTCATAAATCCTTTCCCTTCAAGTTCCTATACCAATTGTGGTATATATCTGTGACGCACCTTCAGTGAGTTGAATTTGGTAAAGTCTCATATACTGCTTTGACCAATCCCTAATCCAGTTGAAAAAATCTTAGTTAATGATTAATGATATAATCTAATCAACTATAAGTATATAAAGATGAAGATGCCTTCTACATATCAGATATGACTATAAGTCCTTCACCACGATTTAATCCCAAATCAAATGCCATTATTCATTAATCATCTTCATGAATTAATGTTTTCTACCTCCTTAATAGCCTATACTAATAGATACATCCCTCTATCATCATCCTACCTACCACACTTAAGAATTGGACTTAGAACTCAATTAAGAAAGCAATCATCTATCTAAAAATAACTATCAAATTCCTCCATCTTTCTTTTAGAGCAAAACAAAATGTATAACCTTTTAAACTGTAACAAAAGATAATGAAGTATCAATAAGATGTATAACAATGAAGTATGAATCAAATATAGAATGAAGTATGAAATGTCAATTTTCATTACTTCTAGCAAGAAAGTATCATAATTCCTTGACAATTATAACTCCATTATTAATCCAGGATTTTTTAGCTTCAACTCATGTACCCTTATATCTTGACATATTCATTAATATAGTTTGTTTCCATCTCTTTTCTCAATTTCCTCTTTGTTTGTCTACACATGCTTAAGTTAACAAAAATATTGAGATTCTTCCTACACTCTTGAACCATTTTTTGGTAGAGAAACCAGGCTTCTAAAAAATTCTATCATTGAAATGACTCATTAAGAAATTAATGTAAAATAATTTTTTATTTTTTGTGAAATAATTGTAGTTAGGTTTGCAAGTCTTTACTTTGAAACATCGTTGGTTTTTTATCATTTCTAACATGTAACTCCCAAGATAATCGTCAATATACCCAACCTTAATCATATTACTCGCACTCTTTTTTAACCTTACATTATATGCTATTTACACTATATAACCTTACGTTGTGGCACACTTGTTAGATTATGATTGATACTTAAACTTGGTCTTCACAAAGCTTCACTTTATTCCTCTCCACTAGGATATTCATCACTGCCAATAAAACTACCATAATCAGTTTAATCAATTTCAGCTGGTTGATGATCATTCAGAATGTCTACCTGAAAATTAGGTTCTACATATTTAACATGTCTATCCACATGTTCCTCCATATGTTTATTACCATATTCATCCACATATTCATTACCCTGTTCATCGTCACATTCATCATCATGTTCGTCGCTATGTTCAGTATCATTATGGTCACCAATATGCTCCTCTCCTCTAATTCTAGGTAATATATAAAGAGCAAGGAAAGATGTGTCTAAATTGTGCGTAACATACATATCATCACTCCTATAAATTTTCTAAGGTCTCATAGCTTAATACAACTTTGATTTGATTAAGTAAGTCTCAATGACTCTCTAAAGTTAAAATTGGGTACCTTATAGTGCCTTGTTAACTTGATATTACATTAAATGCTCCCCAACATATGTATTTTCCTATAACTGACACAATTATGGTCAAGATTTTCGTAGACAGCAATATACTTGTCAACATATTTGAATTTAGGTTATAGTATGACTTCCCACCCTAAAAAAGTCTTATACATCTATATTGAGCCATTGTAACATGTTTGCAGCCATTAGAGAATTTTAAAAGGAATGTAAGTAATTAAATCCTACTAGCCAAACAAATTACTATTCAGAAGAGGTAATTCAAACTATTATATACTTTTCAAAGAACATGAACAAATGTCAACATGATATTAGGAACATAAAATTTTATAGAGAAAATTGTGGATAAAATATTATTCTTATAGACCTTAATCTGTATCCTATATGTACATTTCTTGTTTATTTTAGATTATTTTGGTTGATTACACTCCTATAGTTTCTAAATAGTGAATGGTTGGTTACTAAAATTAGGAAAGTAAGATTGCACAATATAGGGAGAGGTACAATAGGATATGGTAAAAAGATTTGTTTACACTTTATTAGTTTCAGAAGCAAAAGTAGATGCACTCAAACTCAGTTATAGTAGTCTGCGAGTCCATACATCATAACAAGGAATATTCACAGGTTCTATACACCATACTCCTCTTTTTTTTTTTTGTGAAAGCTTAGTCGTGGCTGCAACGTAGAACTTAAGTTACTTTACCTAATTAAGTAATGGGATATGTTATCTTATAAAAGGAAATGGAATTTTAGGGATAGAAACATACCATGTGCATAAAATGAGTGTAGTGGTTCCTCGTAATTTTACATTTTACAAATGGGGATTTTTAGTTCAATATGCCTTAGTCATGGAGGGAAACTTTTTGGTCATAAATAGGTCCTAATGTCCCAATATGTCACATCTTTTTTATACAATGTAAGTCCCTTTTATAAAATTTCAGTGGGCATGGATTGAGTAATTGCCTCCTATGTACAACAAGGACCACATGGGGGGCAAAAAAACAAAAAAAAAAGAGAATGCATGCAGAAACAAAAACAAAAACAAGCAATGACATAACATTTAGAGGGTCAATAATAAATATAAGTACAAAATATTATAGAACCAAACAACAAAAAATAGAGGTTGAGAAGTGGAAAACAAGGTTCAATTTAAAAGTTCTTAAAATTTTAATATTTAGTTTGAACACTTAATGTTAGAACTTGTTACTGTTACCCAAAAAGTGTCCATAAATGAAACTTCTAGGCCATGTGAAGAACAGTCGTGTGGCAACTGGGGCTAATGAATTTAGGTATAGTGGTGAAACTTCCTTTAATGGCAAGGAACTGCTGACAGATGTGTAGTCCCACAATTGGATACCGTAAAGTCTTGACTGACTTAAAGACAAATTCATGTGATTTGAACAATTGGTATAATGGTACTGGCCAGTGGAATTCTTTAGGTAATAAGGGTTGACAACTTGCGTTGCAACGATAACATGGATAAGAATGTCCAAATGTTGCTTATTGTTTCAAAGTGTATTCTGATTCTTTTACCAGGTGAAAGGAATTTTCTTGAGTAACTTAGGCAGTAAGTTGATAAGAGGAAACGTATTGGATACCTTCTATAAAATTGTTGTCAAAGAGGGCGTGACTTTCTTTTAGTGGTGGAGACCTGTGAGGTCACTTTTTTAGTAAGTGGGTAGCAAAGCAATTACGTATGTCCAGATACAGGATGAGACCTGTTATAATTGAGATTTATAGAACAGAATAAGACATCATAAAACTGGATAGAAGATCTTGTCTCGTGTTATAAAGTAGGAACTGAGTAAGTAGTACGGTAAATATTATACTTGAGACATGGAAAATGTACATGTAAGCAAACAAATGTCTTTTGGCAATATCAGAAGAGCCATTTTGCAACTAAGTTGCCAATGCCTGTAAAAACTATCAGAAGAGCCATTTTGCAATATCAGAAGAGCCATTTTGCAAATGTCTTTTGGCAATATCAGAAGAGCCATTTTAAAAGGAGTTTGGAACGCATGTTATGGATGAAAACATATAAATGTAACGAGTTGTAGACATAGAAATGTACATGTAATAGACAACCGAGCTTGGTGAGGAGAGGACGAGACGATCAGCTTGGAAACATAAATAAAGTATGAACGATCGTAATGATGATAATTATTATTATATGTCACCCACTAGGGTGAGTGACCCCATCCATTACTCAGCCAAGACGAAAGAAAGAGATGATATGATGGGGAATATGCGCGTGCCAGAGATTAAAGGCTAAAGCTTTCTTCATTAACCAAATGCTTCCTTAAGTAATTATGGAATAACAGATGCTTATTGGTTTAATCACGTGTAACATTACTGCGTGCCCTTCAAGTATTGTTTGGTGAACTCCAAGACCCAAGACCCAAATTGCGAGTTACACTACTTTTCCTTGATTTTGCAACAAGCCCAATCAACGCAAGCCTTCCACTGACCCTGAACTAGCTTATTACCAAGTTCCTTAGATTCGGGCCTTAACCTGAAACTAGAAATGTAAATAATCCTGAATGGGACACCCATCGACGCAAGCCTTTCATATCTCTCACTTATTGCTAATGGTCCTCTGATCTTTTAGTGATTCTTCTACTTGCCAGAAAATCAGTCAACAACACCACAGACCTTTATACTGATTCCTCCTATTATTTAGTGAACAACGTATGTTTTCGGTTAATGAAATAGAGTATATTTCAAGCATAGCGTTGTGATTTTGGTACCTAAATTGTCTGTAGTATCAACTTGTTCAGCCTAAGACACAAGGTCTACAAGCTCCGAATCGACCCATCTCTTAAAGTAAGAAAATTACTAAATGTAACTCTATCTCGACTTATCAGGCGAGTTTCTATGTCCAGATCTCACTTGGTCAACGTGATCAACCACTTGCTTTCAAGTCGGAACACAAATTTACATTCTTTTTTGACAGTCACCGCTCCAACGACTTCCGTGCTTTGCAACTGCTTAAGAAGATGAACATTATTAGCTTTCCACCGCTACAAGAAAAATGAAGCTTAGTGACGGACATTACCAATAAAATGTGTAGATTTCCTATCAGTAAGTTAATTTAACGATGGAATTTATTGACGGCACAAAGTCGTCGTAGAAAGATTGTAAGTAATAATTGCCGACAAAGCATAGATTTTCCGTTACTAATTTACCGACGGATATTTTATGTTCCGTCGCTAAATATGTTGTTAGTAAATTTTCCGGCGAAACGTTTTGTTTCGGTCGGTTAATTTAGCAACGGATGGACAATAAATTCACGACTAACTATGTAGATGAAAATTAATTGTCCGTTGGTAAATTGATTACATTTTACCGATGGATTTTTGTTTTCCGTCGGTAAATATACTGATACTTTTTTTAAAAAATTCTCTACATTTAATTTTATATGATAATCTTATGATTGATGCATAATTATTACAATTATCAGTTATCTGTTGATAATATTTTGATTTGTTTTTTCATTTAATTTGTTAAAACAGAAAGTTGATTGACGTTATAAAGTAAAAATTATCTTAATTGATAATAAAAATTATTTTATACAACAATAAGTATTTACAAACTATTTATTTAGTGACTACAACTACTTTATTCATTTGGGAATGTGCTCCATCAACTGTTATTTCCCTTTAACTCATCCGCCTCACTACGGAGCTAGGCTATGTACTCCATCAACTGTTGCAACTAAGTTGCCAATGCCTGTAAAAACTATCAACCGTTGTATGATTAGGAGGCAATAATTCATTATACGATCTAAAAATTTTATCAAAACTATGATCAGAAATATGCCCCTTAGACTTTATGTTCAATATTCGAGCAATTGAAGACAATTGAATCATTATCTCACAATTTGGCCATAACTCTTGGTTAGCTGAGTATAATAAGTCAAAAAATTGTTTTGCATGTGGGTTTGGTTCTTCTTCATGATTTTCTATATTTTTCTGAAAGGTATAACCGGCTGCATCATAAACTATTTGCATGTAAGGATTTTCAGTTGCACCCACGTTATTTGTTCTAAATCCAATGCCCCCTTCAAACTCATCCACATTTACTACAAAGTTTACTTAACTACTCCTTGAGGTGCTACAAATCACTACCTTCCTATGTCATGTCTACTCAAAATAATTTGGAACTAATTATTTTCTCAGCAAATGGCCATTCACTTCATCAATATGAATGAAACGAGCATGTTTACACTTTTTAGATGAACATATGATCTTTGTGTCATCCATATATGCAGGTTGAGAACATGTATAATGAATAAAAGCTTCAAATCCCTCAATAACCTTAGGATTAATGAAACTATTATGTATTAATCGTCTACACATCCAAGATCTATCAACATTACTCATTTATGCAAAACTGTTAATTTAAAAAAGTGAGTTCATAATTAGTATCCTTCATGTTCCCTAGGTTTAAAAAACATTTAAACCTTAAACAACATCCCTTAAGTATTAATCAATTGAATTAATTATGTATAATTGATTTCAATACTATGATACGTGGCATTGTTTACACCGGTGAATCAAGAAATCAAGTTCTCGCTGTAACTCCTAAGCTCGTGGAATTTTTCACCGATAAGCCTCATGGGAGTTGCATCATGAGTTTCCAGCCGATATACCATCATAAAGGTTTATTATGCAAAGAACTGCCATGTTTATTAAACCTATGAATTTCTTGTGTTAATACTAAATTTGAATTAACCACATTGAAGTTGAAGTATTAATCAATTGAATTAATCACCTACAATTGATTTCAATACTATGGTACGTGGCATTATTTACACCTATGAATCAAGAAACTAAGTTCTTGATGTGACTCTTAGGCTCGTGGAATTTTTCACCGATAAGCCCCATGGGAACTACATTACGAGTTTCTAGCCTATATATCATCTTAGGGGTTTATTATGCCTCAGATCATCCATAAGATCTCAAACACATTCCACATACAGTAAATACTTTTGTAATCATAGATCTACTCATCAATGATTCAAACATGACTCAAACATAAATACTTAAACTATTAAAGAAGAACATAAAAACTCATCATTGGTTATAAGAATATTCTAAACAACAACACAAAATCAAGACCTCCTTTGCATTCACACAAAACTCAAACGCATCTAATTAATGTATTATTAAAGCAATATATATGGTAAATATTAGTTGGACGACTTACTTAGATGGACAGAAAACTACAGACTGCAAAGAAGAAGGATGAGCGACGCTCTTCAACACAAAATAAGGCCTGCGAAAAAAAATATTTTGTATTAGTTAACTAGTGGGAATGCACCACTGTTTGAAAAGGACTATAACCGGCAAATAAAATCTGCTTCATCTTCAAATCTATGCAAGATAAAACAAAGACATCATGAACACCAATTTAAGAATTTCAAAGTTCAAATCCATCAAACTCTGTTTTACAGATATTTTTCTAATTTTATAGATAATATTTCACATAGCAAAAATAATAAAACTATAATAGTTTTCATTATAAGTTTATGAGTTTCGTGACTAATATGACTAGACTACTATGAAACAAAAATGAACATGATTACTTTAATTTGTTATCGAAAAGAAAAAAAAGAATGTTCAAAGAATCTTATACAAAGAGGTAGCCAAGTAAGCTAAGTGATATGAGTGTTAAAAAATAATTACTATTAAAAGAATCGTAGGGATGTATTAGTTTCGCAAACTCTTCAATTTACGGCAATCATTTCTAGCACAATAAAAAACTAGAAGAATTAAAATGCAATAAAATAAATCAACACCAGTATTTGTTAACGCAGTTCGACACACCTTGCCTACGCCTATGAGCCCTCACTAAGCTTATTATTTTCGTCAAAGGACAATGATAGTTTTACACAAGACTTTAATAAGCCGACACCACTTAACCCTTGACACTACCACTTGTCCTCACTACCTGTGAAAGCGATTCACGCCCAATAACACCACCGACTCATGCTAACCTTAATAGAAGATTTTTTTTCTCAACAATCTTTTAAAGCAAGAACAATGAATAAATCACTCAAGTGATTAAACAAACAATTCAACACTCAAGATGACACTTGAGAAAGAGATAAAGAACAACTTTCTTCACTGCCAAGAAATCATGCACAACTGAATAGTCACCTAGGTATCATCACTAGGTCTGCAGTTCTCCTGATTTTCTGAACACTAAACCCATGTGATATGCCCATTCACCATCAATAAGAACACATCAAAACACAGACCAAGAGACACTCACAATTCTTCCTTAATTCAGCTCACAACAAAACAAATTAGATATCAAGTTCACCTTTGACGCATACACTTACCATAATGATCAAAATTGAAGTATTACCAAGTGACTAACGTGCGTTTGTAGTAGAAGCCAGATCACGCACAACCGATCAATTAGACGCCCAGCCAAAACCTTCACCAAGTCAATGACGCTTCAAGTGCAGGAGTTGGGTCACGCATATAGCAACACACCTTCGATTATCTCCAATTTTCTTCACACCTGGTAACGTGGTTTTGAATTTCGTTCCCTACTGGCCAGAGAACGGAACAAAATAAAAGTTTTATGTACTGAGCGTAAATACTGATCGGTATTGACCTGTTTTGTTTGGTACCGGTCGATATTTATAATATCGGTCATATACCGTCTGGTATTGAAACTTTTGGAAAATATAGGGACTTATTAGCAAAATTTTCAAATTTTTTTTATATTTTCCCTCCCTCTTGCCACCTCCCCTCTTTCTTTTTTTCAAAGTTTTCTAATTAGTTATTTAGTTCAATTTTTATTGTGATTTTTTAATTTTTATTTTTAAAATAAAATAAATATTTTAATACTAATAATAATTATACATTAATTATACATTAAATACAACTTAAAAATAAATTATTTTATTTAAATTTATTTTAATCCTTATATAATATTTATTAATAAAATATTAATAAAAATATTTAAAAATTATTATTTATAAAATAATATTTATTTTATTTTTTAATTATTAAATAAAATTTTATTTTAAA
>JANKOE010000006.1:8987698-9001061 GCA_026284465.1 Erythroxylum citrifolium | reverse complement strand
ACATTGTACAATCAGAAATGTTTAATAATGCACATGTAGAAATTAAAATGTGTACAATGCATGTTCGTGACATTCCCGGGTATCATTCCATAAATTTCATTACAAAATCATTCTCATAACAAAACTCATCTAAGTATAACTTATACAGAGGTTTATGTCTCACTAAAACCATTAAACTCACAATTTATTACTCATTGACTTATTTCAATTTTTTCCAAAACACACACTTTCAGGTCTACAGTTCGTGATCAGTGAGACCGTCAACATCAGAAAACTTAGGCAACCTCTCTCAAATAAAAATGTTCCCCTATGTCTTAGGAATCCATAGACACCAAAATTACTCAATTCGGATCTCTATAGGTCCAGATATTGCCAAAACAATGAAGTATGTGCAGAAAATAACCAATTCATATTCTTTTAATCAATCCACTCACTTTGATTCAATCTATCAATTTCATTTAAATCTCAAAAATCCACAAATTCTCATAGAGTGGTAGATAAATGTCTTATGAATCTGATGCTTCGGCAATCAAGTCAATCGGAGGTCGGACGCAAAAGAGTGGAGAGAGTTCGGTTAAGGGAAATACATGTATTAGTGTGTGTTTGGTTCAGCTTTTGGAGACTCCAAAAGCACTTTTTCCCACCGCAAAAGCTATTTTCGGAAAAAATGGGTGTTTGACTGGAAACTTAAAAAGTACTTCTCGAGTAGAAACAGCTTTTGAAAAAGCCAAAATACATCATTTTCAAAAGCTAGAATTTGAAGCTTTTCCAAAATGCTCAAATTAGAGCTTTTTCGGGAAGCTGTTTTTAAAGCTAATTCCGTCACTTACGTATTAAACATTTCTCCTCTTGAGTCTTTTCCCGTCACTTACGTATTAAACAGTTCTCCACTTGAGTCTTTTCTGAAACCTATAGCCGACTCTTGGTTTTGCTTCTGCTCACGATATCCCTCTCCTCTTCAGGTTGGTTCATCTTGTATGTTTTTTTTGGTCCTGAAAACTTTTGCACATCTGTGTTAACTGTTAACACAGACGTTCACGTCTGCGTCGTTGTTGATCATTAATACAAATTATGAATAATCTAACTTGATATCATATTTTTAATTAGTTGCAATTAATTATTAATTAAAACTATGAATAATTTAATTTAATTTAATAACTTATTTAATTTTATAATTAAATTAATAAATATCAATAAATTTAATTAAATTTAAAATATCTCTAAAATTTCCTTTAATATGGTACTTTGCATATTGTTTAATATACTTTAAAAATTATTTAGCATAAATAATTTTATTATAAAATAAAATATAGTTAAAATTAATAAAAGTGCTTTTGATTTTTTTGTTGCCAAACAGTCTACTGTGTGAAGCTCTTTTTAAAAAGCTATTTTTTTAATTGACAGCCAAACAGTCAACTGGCTTTTAAAAAAAACTCTTCTCAGAAAAGCTCTACTGACAAAAGCTCTACTGATAAAAGCTCTACTGACAAAACCTCAACCAAACGGGCTCTTAGTATGAAGGTGTTTGAATCTGGAAAATTGAGGACAATTGGATAGTGTACTTCGAGGCACTCATCCCACGATCGTGGCTAAAGCTTTGAAATGATAATTTCGGTTTTGTGAATTTGTTGAACCAAATGGGAATAAGTCACTCTACATTGGTGTATTTGGACTTGATTAAGGCTTGAAATGAACCTAGATTGTTGCTTGATTAATAGGTTAAGGGTTCGATAAGTTTAGGATGTTAATTGATGTCATTACTTAATGAATGGATTGTCTTGGTATCAGTGTATTTACATATGGAAATTTTGAGTTGTTAATTTGATGGATTACAATTAGTAATTTAGAGTTAATTGTTACAATTGGAAGAGTGATGAATTAAAATGTACATTTAGTCTAGGAAAAATGTCAAGTGATAAGAGAAGTTAACATATAGAAAATTAGGATGACTAAGCCTAAAAAAGAGTTAAATTTGGCATAGAAAATTAAGTGACTAATGGCAATAGTGATTGAATGACAAATGGCCTAGGATTTTGATGACATTTGGCAGCCACATAAGAGGACATGTAGCTTATCTCCTTGGATGAAATGTGTCTTTTTAAAACAAGGACACCTTGCACCAAAGGCTTAAGCAAATGTAAAGTTAGTCATCTTTCCTGAAGTTTCTGCTGCATGCTTTCTTCTCCTTTCCTCTCACCACCAAACACCCATACCCTCACACCTCTGTGTTTTGCCTACGTTTGTGTTCAATTACCAAACCAAAATTCATACTTTTACCCTTTATAAAGATAGTTATAGAACTAAATCATTGTTGTACTTGCTGCTATCTTTTGATCTTTGCTGAAAACCATTCTACTTTTACCTTGTTCTTGGAATTGTGCTTGCATGCATGAAAGGCTAGGTTATCTTGATAATTAAGGAGGCAATTGAGCTGATCAAGCAAGTGAAAGATCGATCTCTTGTGATATATTTTAATAGAACTTAATGATGACTGAATTGGAGATGGATTGATTGTGATATTGGAGTGAAATAAGTGCTAGAAAAATGATGCATGAATGATAATTTATGTTTCGTTTTTGCATGCATGAAAGACAATAGTTTATCAGCTTCTAATTGAATGATTTTGAGATGGAATTGAAGATGAATTTGATGAGGAATTGAAGTACAATTAAGGCATACTTAAGGTATAATTAATAGACTATTATGAAGGTGTTTTGAATTTAGTATGAAGGTGTTTGAATAAGAAAAATTGGGGAAAATTGGATAGTGCACTTCGGGGCACTCATCCCACGATCGTGGCTAAAGCTTTGAAATGATAATTTCAGTTTTGTGAATTTGTTGAACCAAATGAGAATAAGTCACTCTACATTGGTGTATTTGGACTTAATTAAGGCCTGAAATGAATCTAGATTGTTACTTGATTAATAGGTTAAGGGTTCGATAAGTTTAGGTTGTTAATTAATGTCATTACTTAATGAATAGATTGTCTTGGTATCAGTGTATTTAAATATGGAAATTTTGAGTTGTTAAAGGAATAAAGATGTTCTTATGAATGCAAATATGATCCAAAGGATATGAGTAAGGGGTATTAGGTTTGAATGAATGAGAATTGGGAAATAGTGTGAATGTATATTGCCAGAAAAGGTTGATGAATATATGATTGATGAATTTAGAGTAATCAAACTTACTCAAGGTATAAACCTGAATGAAAAGTGGTAATATACAAGCTATAACAATTGAATGGTCAAGAATTGTGAATAAGAAAACATACCCAAAAGATCAATTGAGCATGCATTGAACATGACACAAATACATGTGCATGATTATATATTTATGTGATTGAACAAATAAATGATTGTGAACTATGTGTGTATTGCTTGACTTTAGACGCACAAGTTGATCGTCAACACCCAGACATTTCCGGATCATCAAGGGAATAGCTTTTCTGAAGTGTACTATGAGTGCCGGATTTAGATCCAAAAAACTTGATAGATGACATTAACACATTAAATGAAAAGTACTGAAAGCATAATATGTGAATTGATGCATCCCATTACATTGAAATGCATGATCAGATAAAGGAGTTGTGGCCGGAGTAGCCAATGTGTGAAAAAGAGCTTTAAGCTCAAGATTGTGTACAAAGAGTCATAGGCTTAGATAACAATGAGTCTGTTATCCATAATAGATACGGGACAGTATATGAAATGAGCCCGGTATCCACAACAGATACAAGATAGTAAATTGGATTGATAGGCGCTCGGTCATAACAAAGCAAAATAAGAAAGAAATCACACATGCATTTGCATATACAATTATACATGTATCATATGAATGATTGTGATGATTTCTTGAATTGTTTTGAAATAGTGATACGCAATATTGCTATATAATACTTGTTGAAATATGACAAAATGTGATGTGGTATTTGATATTAGATTTTGTAATATACTTGCTGAATTAAGTTATGTAATTTATTTTGGTGTTCTGACTTGAGTGAACACATCGATGATGGTTCACTCACTGAGTTCGCAAACTCATCAAAATTGAAAATATTGATTTTCAGGTTCAAAGAGGTTCTAGTTACTGAGGTTATATAATAGAAGTCTAGTACTTACATTTTGGGGACAAAAATAGCTCAAAGGTCTGGTCAACTGATATCTAAGGAGTCTAGTTTAGAATGTTTTCAGTTAGCATCCCATTTCATGTTAAACATTTTGTATAAAGCATTGTACTCTCAAATTTTTCGTAATGTACATACATAAATTATGAATTGTAATGATACAATGTAAGTTTGATGTTTGTGAATGAAATGTGAAAATTTAATCATTTGAAATGCTTGTGATATATGTGATGCCTTTTAGTTAATGTGATTATTCTAACGTACCATTTTCGTAAAGTATATTCTCGACTATCCATGGATATGTTCGGGCATATGCGCTATTAGAGTGATATGTTACACACAAGTAGCTCAAAATAAGTACAAACCCATACAAATTCAAGTCATCTCCCCCTTTGGGACAAAGGATGCCAAGAAGAAAAATCAAGGAGCATCGGAGGATCGAAGAACCTACTGCTTCAACTAACGAAGTGCATCAAGACCCACTTGAAAAATACCTTCAATCCTCTCAATTTCAGTGAACAAAACCGCATGAGGATTAATATAGGAGGTTCCCGAGGCTTCTGAAGGATCAGGTGTCGTGTATGGCAAATCTACAATCCGTGGTTGCTTGAAAATTCTAGTCGACATGTTCATTAAGGTGACTAGTTCAAGTGTACTTGTCTCCAACTGAGGAACACCATTTGCATATAAAAATTGAGAAATCAAGCAAGGAAAGTAAAGTAGGGAATGTGACTTGCCTCCAATAGCCAACATAGCTTCAATTATATGTCGCCCAAAATTGAAGTTCACCTCGATACCGATAGCATAGAGCAGTTTAGCTTGTGCTAGATAAATAACGACCTTGTTTGGCAATCAGCTGATTGCATTAACTGTTAGCTGATTTTATCAGCTGTTAGTTGATAGCTAATTATATCAGCTGATTTGACCAGCGGATTACATTAGCTGTTTGTTAAAGATGCTTAGTAAAATTAGATATTTAGTATTAGCTATTTATATGTAAAATGACTTACGAGGACATAAATTAAAAAAATTATAAGGATATGAATATTATATATCTTAGTATTGTGTTGAATATTCTTATAAAAATTTAGATTTTAGATATTTAATTCTACAAAAATTAAGTTTATAACTCTAATAAAAATTATAGAACATATAACAACAACAATAACAACAACAACAATAATAATAATAATAATCATCATCATCGTCATCATCATCATACATCCAAATATAAAATATAATTGTAATTAGGCATAAATTGACTTGCAAAAATTAATTAATGTCTAACTTTGTTTATTTAGAAGGGCATAATTGATTTTTCACTTCCAAATATTTAGCTAAAGATGAAAAAGCTACTCAAAACGCTGCTCAATAGCAGCTTCTCTAAAATCAATGTTTTGGTATCAATAAGCTAGCTGTTTATGTTGTTACCAAACAAACTTTCAGCTGTTTGAAATAGTCAAACAGCTGAAAGGCATGAATCAACTAATTTTTTAGTTGATTCGATGTTCTCCAAACGCAGCCAATATATGTACTAAACATCCAGTTAGCTAAAACCAACTTATAGAGCACAAAAAACTTTTGGATCAACATAGATAAGCGTAGCACCAAACTAGATGGCCAAGCAGATAACTTTCCTCCGGTTAACACAGTAGTTATTAGGTCATTAGAAACGGTCTAGTTATCATCATAAATCTGATCCCCAATTATATTATCAAACCTTATGAAGATATTCAGCCTGTCAACATCAAATTGTATCGCCCTATCCCGGACACATACCAATTTATAACTCACAGTAGTATAAGATAATAAATCATCAAGTAGATTGTAGTAGAATTCTTTAACCAATTCAGCATCATAATGACATTTATCTAAATGCTCAGGAAGTAATGCAACTTGCAGTAATGTTCTCTTAAATAGTAAAATATCTAGTTGATACTGTTGAAATTTATCTAAATTAATAACGGTAGTCCAGGACTAACCCAATGTCAATGATGTCTCCCATTTTTGCTCAGCCTCGGATGAATAAAATTTGAATGACACTGTAGTGTCTACTGTCAAACGAGTAGAAGAAATTCTTCAAGATGGGCAGACTATTTTCTGATCCCACTATTTAGTTCGTTTTTGAGTGATCGAAGGAGAAGAAGTTGGTGGAGTGGTGACAGTAGGAATCTCGTCTGAATCAGATGACGAGTCGTCGATCATTGAACGCAAACCTGCATGGCGTCATCAATTTCTAATGGATAATCCCGAACTGAGGTGGTGTCGGGAATTTTAATGGGAGCAATTGAGTACGACCCAGGCTTGGAAACTTTCCTCCTATGTGTCAAGCTCTGCAGCAAACGGTCGGAACGATGTGTGGGAGCAAGCAACAGTCAGTTTTTCCACACCCGAAGAGAGGGATTTTTCTTTGTTCTTACACATTTTGTTAAAGAATAGCAGAGACCTAAACAAAATCAACAAATGATGCTAACGTTGAGTGAAATAGAGCAGTACCGTAGAGAGAAGTCTAAGTTATAAAGATGGAACCCACACGATTGTGAAGAGAGGAGTCTTCAATGTAGTCCCAAAATTCCCACACAGATGCTATATCCACAGTGGAGAAGTCTTCAATGCAGTCAAGTGGTTGCTTGGGAGCTTAAAAGTTGACAGAGATGGTGGGGGGGGGGGTGATGAGGGGTGCTAGCGGCGGTAGAATGAAGACTTGGGGATTTTTAATCCCTCTGGATGAAAACGCAACATTTCGTTTTTTTAATTTTCAAATTTTCAAATTTTCTAAAGGAAATAATACTTCAACAATGTAAGACACAAAGTCCCAAAGCCCCTCAAAGAAGTTCAAACCTGACTGCGTCAAGAGGTTTCATAAAGATATCTGCTAGTTGCTTTTTCGTAGACACATATGAGAAGGTGGATATTTTGTTCTCCACAAACTCTTAAATAAAATGATACTTCAAATCAATGTGCTTTGTCTGTGAATGCTGAACTGGATTCTTCGAAATATCTACAGCACTCTTGTTATCACATAGGATTATTAGTACATCCTGATCAATTCCATAATCTTCCAACATCTATTTTATCCAAAGAAGTTGTAAATAATAACTTCCTGCAGCAATATATTCTGCTTCTACAGTTGACAGTGAAACTGAATTCAGCTTTTTACTATACCAGGAAATCAAATTGTTACCAAGGAAGAAACAACATCCTGAAGTGTTTTTTCTATCGTCTAGATTTATAGCCCAATCCACATTACTATACCTGGCTGGACAGGACGTTGAGTCACATGTATACCAAATTTCAAATTCAGATATACCGCTTATATTCTTTATGACCCTCTTTACTATTGTCAAGTGTGTATCTTTTGGATTGGCTTGGTAGCAAGCTCATACTCTGAAGCTATAGCATATCTTTGGCCTACTTGCTGTTAAATACAATAGGCTCCTAGTAATGCTCCGATAAAGTCTGACATAAACACTTTTGTCGTTCTCATCTTTACTTAACTTCATAGAAACACTCACAGGTGTTCTCACATGTCTAGCATTCTCAAGTCCAAACTTCTTTATTAAGTAGTGTACATGAACATGGTTCACGCACATCATAGGGCGTCATCAAATAGCTCTAAACAGAGAATCTAATAGTTTCCAACCTATGTTAGGGCGTCGTCAAAAATGTCTTTCAAATAACGAACCCTCTTAGTTGCAAGGGACATAATTATGGAGCGATGTTCCCTTACCAGACCATAATGTATTACGAAACAGTAACTTGTCGCTTTCCATTTCCCAATATTTTGAGAATCAGCTTGAGAGTATGGTAAAGCGACAAAATGGATATCCCACCTCCAAATATTTCATCATTTTTTACTCTAATGCTTTTGTTTTTTGTGTCTTCACCTTCGGGATATTTGCGAGTTGTTGAACCTCTGCATTAAGAAAATCGCACGCCTCGGTGGGATTATCACTTCCCTTTTGGTCAGCTAAAGTGACACGAAAACATTCATATCAGAACAGTGACTTTCACTCGTAAGTACTACCATCACTCGCAGTATGATTATAGCATCCAAATCCGATTTCCATCTACTTCTTAAGTGCTTTTTTAGTATTTTATCACATAAACATGAATTTCATCAGTTCCAAATCCATTTATCCTATAATCTTAATCAATGATGAATTTCAAAGATCAACAACAAGAAAACACCATAAAAGAATTAATTGGTTTTAACCTTAAAACTAATCAATTAGGTATAAATTTTGTAATATAATTAATTAAAAGTGTTCTTTCTTTTATGTGTATTTGTTTAGTTAACTACTGTATAAAATAAGGTTTATGAGAAGGATATATTTTATAAAGAAAATTATGATGTGATCATAATTACAAAATTTGTATTATAATAATATATTATTTTTAAATTATTCTTAGTCATTACTTTATTAATAAAAAATATTAATAAAAGAAAGATTAGCTCGTATAATTCTTTTTTATTAAAAAATAATCGATCTTATTGTTGTGAGACTTTCTATTAATTTCGACCCATAATGACAAATTCACTTTAACCAATATTGCCTAAGTAAATAGAGCGTGAACGATTGTACTGAAAAATCGCACTAGGTAAATTCCCAGGAAAGACTGGAGGATCACAGACAGTCCCACTTAAATTTCAATCTCTTAGACAAAATTTTCCTAGACAAGTAATTTAATAACACAATAATTTACTACAACTATACCCGATAATAACCATTTAATAGGCAAATAAAGAACACCATAATTTAACAAGGTTCAGCCAATTATGTCTACTTCCTTGAACACTACTAAATTGATATTTCACTATTTTTTGGAAATAATAAAAGTAAAATACTACAAAAGAAGAAAAGGAATTTTATCTTATGAAAGACAATTTTGGGATGCTTAAGATAGGCGAAGGAGTCTTCCTTTTATAACTTAAGAAGACTCCTTCATCTTTGTAGACTCCTTCATCTTTGTAATTCTTCAATATAGGATTTCAAAATATGTCATAAATCAGCAATTCTCCACCTTAACATATTTCGCATCTTCAAATCTCTCACAAAACTCATCTTTAGTAGTGCGTTCAAATGCGCTTTACAGTGCCTATCTTCAATTTTTAGCAATATTGATCAAGTCCAAACAATGTTGGAACTTGATCGCAGTCACCGCCTTTGTGAACATATCAGCAGGATTCTCAATGGTCTTAATCTTCTGGATTACTAGTCTACCTTCTTCTAGAGCCTCTTGTACAAAGTGATAATGGATATCAATGTGTTTCGTCCTTGCATGATAAACTTGGTTCTTTGCTAAATGAATGACACTTTGACTATCACAATATACCTTGACATGCTTCTGTCCAATTTCCAATTCATCAAGCAATCCTTGAAGCCAAATTGTCTCCTTCACAGCCTTTGTAATTGCCATATAATCTGGCTCTGTAGTTGACAAAGCAACTGTTGACTATAAGGTAGACCTCCAATAGACTGGTGCCTTTGCAAGAGTAAACACATAGTCAGTAGTTGATCGACGTTTATCTAAATCACCGGCATGGTCGGAATCACAATATCCAATTACACATTGACCGTTTGGTTTATCCTGCTGAAATACCAAACCAAATTTACGGTGTTCAGAATGTATCATAAAATCCATTTCACAGCTTGCTAATGTTCCTTTCTAGGATCATGCATATACCTGCTCACAACCCCAACTACTTGTGAAATGTTGGGCCTTGTACACACCATAGCATACATCAAGCAACCAACCACATTTGCATACAGTACTTTAGTCATGTACTCTCGTTTTACATCTTTCTTTGGAGATAGGGATGCACTGAGCTTTATATGAGGAGCGAGCGGAGTACTAATAGGCTTCACCAATTGTTGTGAAACTTCGGATTAATTTTCACCAGTAATGACAAATTCACCTTGACCACTATTACCTAGGTGAATAGAGTGTGAATGATTGTATTGAAAAATCACACTAGGTAAATTTTCAGGAAAAACTGGAGGGTCACAGACAGTCCCATTTAAATTCCAATCTCCTAGATAGAATTTTCCTAGACATGTAATTTAATAGCATAATAATTCACTACAACTATACCCGACAATAGCCATTTAATAGACAAATAAAGAACACTAGAATTTAACGAGGTTCAGCCAATTATGCCTACTTCCTCGGACACTACCAAATTGATATTTCACTATTTTCTGGAAATAATACAAGTAAAATACTACAAAAGAAGAGAAAGAATTTTATCTTATGAAAGACAATTTTTGGATGCTTAAGATAGGTAAAGGAGTCTTCCTTTTATAACTTAAGAAGACTCCCCCATTTTTGTAATTCTTCAATATGGGATTTCAAAATATGTCACAAGTCAACACTTATAGACTAAATTCTGGAGATAATTAAACAAATATATAAGTAGGCTTAGCAATTAGGCCAGGGGTCCGGCCTTGTCCAACTAGAAGTCAACAAGTCGGGCTCGATTTTCTGGGCCCAACTGGTCCTCAAGAGTTTAACCTTGCCCGAGACCAGATTGGGCATAGGCAAAACGACATCGTTTTGAATTTTTAAAATAAAATAAAATAAAAAGTATGACCGGCTTGGCCCAGTCTATCTAGGGCCCAATTGGGCCTAAACTCGGGCCTACCTCAGGCCCGATCGGGCCTCAGGCCTATCCCTACATATAGGTATTTATTAGAGAATAAATTCACTAAATTGACTTAATTTAAGATCTCAAATAGAATACTACATGTATGTCTATAAATCTCATTACGATGGTTGTATAATTTATCTTTAGACTTGAGATTACTAAGATATATCATGTAAACTTATAACATATTCTATTTAGAGTAGCTCAATCAGTAGTACTTAAATATAGTATAAACTACATAGAGATAGTTGAATAATTCAATAAAGAATTTGTTACCCTAAATTAAGTTAACGAGGAAAATGTTCCATTGTTCTTAATCATTAATAATTTAAGAAAATTTTTGGACAAAGTGAATTGAAATTTGAAAAGTATGTTTTCAAATATTAGTTACAAATCAATTACTAATTAACACAATCAAACGCAATTAAATTTAAATAAAGTAGACACTAGTTCTATACTTTATGTCCAATTAAAATATTAGATGACTAAAACATTAAATTATATATTATAACAATGCATAGATAAGTTAAGTAAAATCACTTTGACATTCATAAGAAATGAGTGATCATGATATATTGCTAAATATTAATCTCGAACTATGAATATAAATTATTTAATTAGAAAACTAAAAGTTAATTAAAGATTTTTTGATTTATTTAATTCTAATTAATGTATAATTATTACCATTATATTAAGAATTTATTACCATTATATTAAGAATTTAGTGAGTCACGCATAAAGAACATTTTAAAAGAAAAAAATCAATTTAAATTAAGTTGAACTTAATTGTGATGTTTAAGAAACTTTATAAATTAAATATGAGATTTTTAATTTTAATATAATTAGTGTTAGAGTTATATTTTTTAATTATAATTTGTAATTAAATTTTAGTTAAATACTCTTAAGTCTTCACACACACACATAAAAAGAGAATTATTATTTTACTTTAGTAGTCATTAGTGATTGCCTAAATTATTTTTTCATTTGTTATAGTATAAAATCAATTTAATTAATATTAACTATAGTAATTATAAAGACATCAAAATAATGACTGTGTAATTGAATCTAAATCTTAAAAGGAAATTAAGTATTTGTGATTTTTCTTATTGACCTTGATTGCTTCATCCGCCTTTTTCATAGCAACACAAAAAAACTTATTGTTGCCTTCTTGTCACTATTAGCCATACAAAATACTTTTACTAAAGGTTCATAAATTCATATGAAAAATTGATATTAGGAATGTTCCTGCAGATTTGGTCGACATATTACATCAATATTCTGCTTTGTTTGCCATTCCTCACGCCTGCCATCTACCTGTTTATAATACCATGCTATCCATCTTCAAGATGGGATTAATGTTGTGCAAAATGAGACCATATAAATACCCATATGCTTAAAAAGCTTAAATTGAAAGAATTGTGGAGAACATGTTAAAAGAGGGCATCATATAGCCTAGCATAAATCCCTTTGCGATACCAATTTTGTTAGTTAAAAAAAAAGATGATGCATAAAGATTATGTAAAGATACGAGGCCCTTAATGCTGTCACTATTAGGGATTCTTTTCCAATTCCTATTGTTGAACGTTGCTTGATGAACTATAGGGATCTAAGTATTTATCTAAGCTCGACATTTAGGATATCATCAAATACTATTTTGTCCAAAGGATAGACCAAAAATAGCATTTTGTACTCATCGTGGCCATTATGAGTGGATCATAATGCCCTGCAGCCTCACAAACATTAAAGCTACTTTTCAAGCCTTGATGAATGATGCCTTCCCCTTGTTTCTTTAGAAGTTGTCTTAGTTTTTGTTTATGATATCTTGGTTTATAGCTAGCTAGGATTGACCTTTGCACTTAAAGCATTTGTCTTTAGTCTTAGCATGCCTACAATCACACTCTCTTGGCTAAGCTATTTAAGGCTATGTTTGGTTAGATGTAAGGTTTTTAATGGAATGGAATAATTTATAATGGAATAGAATGTAAATGGATATAATATTAGAAAATCATTATTTAGGAGGGATGGAAAGGTTCATTATGTAATACAGTGAAATGTTGTTTGAAAGAAGGGTTTATAATGTAATATAATGAAAAATTGTTTATTATTTTACATTCCATCCTAAATTCCTCAAATTGCAGGTTTCTTATTTTTACTGTTTAGAATGAAACGAGATGTAATATGAAACCTTCTTATTCTATCTCATTCTATTCCATTTCATTATAAACCCTTCTCTCAAATGATGGAATAATATTACATTTTATTTTATTCCATTAATAAATCTCTAACCAAACATAACCAAAGTGCTCTTTTGGATGGAACTGTGTAGGGTATTTAAGACATATGATAACCAAACAAGGGGCAGAAATGAACCCTGCCAAGGTTGAAGCAGCACTCGATTGGCCTAAATGTAACACCCCACTCCCGAGTGACCCGAACCCGATATCATTGGTGATATCCGAGTCCGTGCCCCACGAGGGTGGCGTACTACATCAGTCGGTCGGTAAAACTCGGTATACTTTTTTTTTAAACCGTTCATTCCATGTTAAAAGGAAGCAGTTTCAGTCATTTCACAATTACGCGGAACAAGCAGTAAA
>JANKOE010000006.1:8939783-8957750 GCA_026284465.1 Erythroxylum citrifolium | reverse complement strand
TGAAAATGAAAATTGAAAATATATGCAAAAAATCAAGATAGAAAACAAGAAACTGTTTTCTGAAAGTAAACGCACCCAAAATATCGAAAAAATTAAAGAACATTTCTTTATTTGTGGTGTCCCCAAAAAAAAAAAAACTCATCTTTTCGTGATTTCCATGTACACTTCCAACACATCTGTTCTAAATGGGAAAACAACTTCTTCAGCAATACAACACCATTCATTTCATTCCCTCACCAAATCATTTAAAAAAAATTTCACTTATTTACAATTTTTTTCTGGACCAAACAATTTCTCATTGCTCAATGAGAAAACGTAGACTCCAACAACCATCAACCTACAGAGAGCTTACCACACGTTTCATTCCCCAAGCCCGAGTTCAGGGCAGTCTAGTTGTCAAGGTCCTCATTATGGTGCTCACAGTGCACAACACTAATTCTTCTGTAGATGGAACAATCAGCAGAACTTACGCTGAGATGAAGTTGTAGTACTGTATGTATATTGTTGTTGAGGTTTTAATTTGTTTTGTGACTATTTAGATTTTATAGGCACAATAGGACCGTCATCATCTTCAAGATCACTGAAAGAAATCTCTTCTTCATTCCCCATTGGAATGGTGGATTTGTAACCACCTAAATCTGAATCATCCTCATCTGGCCAATCATCATCATCCTCCTCTTCCTCATACTTTGGAACTAATAATCTAGAGGATTGACCAGTAGCTGGACTCTTATCCTCCTTTTTTATAACTTCTTTCTCTTCGATGACTGATTTGTCAACAAACTGCATCTCTGTACTTACAACTGGAAGCTTCTCAGACTCGTAATCTGTAAAGGAGGTGGTAATTTGTTCGAAGTCAACCGCCCTGGCATGGCCAAAATCTTCATGCAGTGGATCAGAACTTTCTCTAATAGATGAAGTTGTTTTTGCAAACCAGTCAGATTCTGGCTTCATTTTCTTATGTAGCTCCTGCATCCACATAGCTCTAGCTTCCATTACCTGCATCGAGCAGATTGTACCTTTGTCATAGTTTATCAACAATTTATAGGAAAAAAAGATCAAATACTATGTAACGACAACAGATTTTTTATATAAAAAGCAGGATTCCCCCAAATGGTGTATAGAGTCAGATGATCACTCAAACAATGGTCGCTATTACTTCGCACCAATATAGAAAAAAAAAACCTTGACTAAGGAATTCTTTAGCCACTAGACATGGCTGCTTTATGAGAATGACTCTTTCCAAGTCACTAATTCAACAACCAAGCTTTCAAATATTCAAGTTAAAATGGCTGCAGCAAAAACTTGAAAGGAAAGTATAATTTCAAAAGTTAACATAGTTTCCCATTTTCACAGAGGTGCATGCGTGCTTGTTCCATGAAAAGAACTTCATGAATTTACTACATACCAGACAAATATGCTGGCCCACAAAAGAATTCTTGTACAGGCTACCATACAGGTCCGTGAATATAAAAGGACGCACAAAAATGCAACTTAAATTTAATAATATGGGAGCAATTTTTTGAAAGTGAAAAGTAAACTTTAGTAAGACAAGCATCAAGCCATCAAGTATATTTTTCAAAGTTCAATAATAGCCACGGAAAAAAAGTCAAATCACTTAACAACCTATTGGAACTAAAGCATCGATAAAAGAAGCACATGTTGTCAAACTGTGGTTAAACAAACTAGCTAGTCAAAAGATATGGCCGTCCACTGATAAAGGAGCTCAGAATAACCATTTAGATTGAAAATCATGGATAATGCACCATAAACTCACATAAAGGAATGATAAATCAGTGAATTGGGATAAAATTATTTGAATTTTGCATCTTGCAACACCTTCACCATGTTTGCAACGATTTCGACTAACCATCGCAACAGTTTACAACCCAAGAAAGAAAGGCAAAATGCAAACCTTATGACAAAAGAAAAGGAGAAACAAAATAACACATTGATACCAAGAAAATGAATCTAGTGAGAAAATAAGCATTTGAGTTTAAATAATCATCAATCAAGTATTACAAAATATAATAAAATATATAAAGCTTGAGGAAGACATCCAACTGCACAACTTTCAGGAGAAGTAGCAAATATTACCTGAGGTGTAGATAAAATTTCAGCATCATGTCTGTTAAGTCTGGAATGTAGAAGAACGAAATACACTTTCCAAAAGTAACTCTCGGTCATATGGCAAGGACAAAGTTCAAATCTGAGTGCAGCTAATCGAGGAGCAAGGTGTTCAATAGCCAAAGCATGCTCTTGTTGGGGACTGGACATTTCAAAATCTAAACATGATGAAAAAAGAGAAAAAAATTAACACTTTCACTTTGGGTTCAATAAAAACACAAGTAGACACTGTTTTATAACCTAATGTGACCAATATGAGGAAATATCTGACTTCATTCGAAAATATTACAGATGAAAAATTATAAAGTAGGGAACAACTTTGGACAAGTGGAACTTGACTACACCATCTTATCAAAACTTTCAAGTGTGCCCAAAGCAAATTTCAAATCCATGCCATCAGCATTTCTCTGTATGAATTCCTAGGCTTGTATAGATCTGACTTCTCAATCATCCAATTTAAAGCATGATGACCATGCTAAATTACAATAAAGATACCTCCATCTGTTAACAGGTAATGTATTCACCAAATAACCACTGCACCAATAAATGAATACAAAATTCCAAGTCTGGAATGAACTTATCCCCTACTGCAATACCGTGTCCAACAAATGAATGCAAAATGGGGGAAAAATAAATTCCATATAGGGATCAAGAAACTGAAGCCCATAAACAGACTTCGATTATAACCTAAACCGAAAAACAAGAGGAAAGATCTGTATTTTGTACCAGTAATACGGATAAATTATACCCTAGGGAACAACCTGCTACATTATCAACACCATCTTGACATACTTTCAAGAAAGATTTGAAATCCATTCCATCGGCATTTGCAATGTGAATTCCTAAGCATGTCCGAATCTCACTTCTCAATCATCAGACTTCAAGTACGGTGAGCAATGATAGTATAAAATATAGATACGTTCAAACTAATAGTCAGTACCACCATCCGTTAACAACCATAAAAGCCCCCATAATCCCAGACAACGAGTCACCCAGCAAAACAGCAGGAACATTTCATTATCCTCAATCCTAATCAAATACAAATAATTGAGCCAGCGGAAATTCCAACTCAATTAAATTAATAAAGGACAAAATTCTCAACTCATTGCAAACAAAGGCATCATTAACCGAAGATATCAAGAAATGGTGAAATTTACATAAAAACTTACCGTCTAAATCCTCTTCCTCATCAAGAGGAAAATCCAACCAAGTCTCGGGATGCATCGCGATGTTTCTAGCAAACGCCAACACCTCGTCGGTGATCCCAGTCGCTAATTCTCTACATTCGTCACTCTCCTCCGTGTCCGAATCTTCATTCTCTCTTCTCATCTCGCTCTCACACTCTCCTCTCATCTCGCTCTCACACTCTCCCTCATTTGTCCCCGATCCAAATTGAAAATAATTAGACGCCATCTTCGACATCTCCGTCACACCGCTCCTAAATCTACCTCCGATCTCCACAAAATCGGTCTTCATCCCCGACGCCTCCGCGGGCACTCTCTCGTCGGAGAAGTCCGACCGGTCACACGCCTCCGAATCAGAGACAAAGCGATCGGAAGGCGTGGGTTGAGGAGCGAGGAACGACGCAACACCCCATAGCTGTCGAGTTAGGGTTTGCTTAAGCTCTGTAAGGTCCTCTTTCACACCTCTACCTAACGCTTCTTCGTCTTCATCTTCTTCTTCTTCATTGACAAACTTCTCATCTTCAAAGGACAATCGAGAGTGTTCTTGTTGGTTACATTTCGTTGTTGAAAGGCCGGTAGGTGTCTTTGTTGGTTCGACGTCGTTATCCGGAGAATCATCTTCGTCGAGACGAAGGGAGTTCGCCAGAGAGCGAGCCAACCAGGACATGATCGATTATTGTGTTTGAGGAGCGAGAAAGTGATTGACGAAAAAAAAACCCAAATTCCTTTTTCGTTGATTCGGTTATTTTCATTTATCACCCAATCATGTGGTGCCACGTTTGCTTCCCGAGGATGAAGAAGAAAAAGAAACAACAAATTAATGGATCCGATTCTGAAACCCAATTATGAGTCATACCGTCACTTTTTGTCATCTAATTGTAGAGTCAAGTTAGTGTACAAGGATTCGAAAGAGACCAAACACTACATTAATTTATGTTGGAAACACGAAATCCAATATTTTTAAACTCTTGGGCTTCCTGGATGTAGCACCGAGTCGTTGACAATGTCGGCGGGCTTCACTTTGGGCTTCTATTTAGTTTAGACGAAGAATGTAGAAGGTTAATAAACCCAACTCCTTTAATTCTTTATATTTTAAATTTTCATCTAATAATTAACTTTTAATTTGTAAAGAAACCTTAATGAATAATTATAGAATCAAAAATATAAATATTTTAAAATAGTGAAAAAAACATTATTGTAAGATAATTAAAAAATATTTATTTTCTAAAATTTAAGATAAAGTACTTATTAGATATGCAAGTTGAGGGCAAGCCTTACGGCGACTAATAAAATTATTTTTGTGACTGAAAAATTATAGGTTCGAATCACGAAAACAGCCTCTTTCTAAAAATATAAATTAAAATTTGCGTACAATTGACAACTTTCTCCTGATCTTTATAAAACAAAGAGTCTTGTATACCGGTAATTAAATTAGAATAAGATGTCATTTCATGCCATTTCCCTTATAAATACTCAACAATATTGATTCTGTAAATTAGCAATTATATAAGAAGGTATTTAATTAGTTTTAAAAATTAGAAATAAAATGTAAAAAAAAAACAATTTAACTCAATATATGAATGTGAAATTATAGATGAAAAATTAAAATATGAGATATAGGTCAAAAGTATTTTTCTAATTTAACGTGAACCTACAAAATTATCCTCTTAAAATTTCTGTACCAGCAACCTTGACCCTATTCTGTGCCACTCAATCTTAACCATCTATTTATATGAGACGCATATAAATAAATAATTAAAATTGAGTGGCATAAAATAGGGCCAAAATTGCAGGCCCAGAAGATCACGTTCTCAAAATTATAATACTGCCCGTCTACAAAGTGTGGCAACTCCAACTAGACATGAGTTGGGATCTTACTTGTAATAGTCAAAAGTCACGACAAGATACTAAATATTAATATCAGTTGAACAGTTTAGGATAGCTCACCGTGGCAAACCTATCCAGTCAAGACAGTGACAACAAAGCTACTGCTACTTACCCTCGACAAAAAGGTGGGCTGCACTAAAGAAGGCATTCAAGATGCTTCTTTCAAATGGTCCAAAGTTTGTTATACCTTAAAGAGCTCTTTTTTTTTTCTAACGTTTATTGCAGATATGATTCTATAGCTTAAATTCAAAAGGCAGTTAAGGATGGTCAATTTGTACATAAATTGTGGCTTGTTTTGCATCTGAAGTCCTAATAATTAATGCCGTATCCTAGACTAATCTCGCAGCAATGGGAACAAGAAACTTGGAAGATAAAGCCAAAAGGTCCGAACAAGAAACTGTGGCCAGCAACTTCATGACAAGTTTTTTGAGTACTTTCATGATTTTGGTCCTCATCCAAAGAAGGGAGATTGTCCAATTATCACTGGCTTGCTCTCCTTTTTAGGTGGACGAGATTGGAAGCACTAGCACTACTCTTTTCAACATATATCTTAGCCCAAGGCCCCTTTCCTGGTCAAGAAGGTTGCCCGTGTGCACCCATTCGTGACAACAAAAGGGGACTGGGGGGGCCCTTTCCAATCCTATTTCCTCGCTTATCCACATCTGGACAGCGAAATCCCACTCCCATCCCTAAACCCTCAAGTGGAAGGTAAGGTGATTTTGCTTCTGTTGATGTTAAAGCAGAACTTGCGTTGGTGATTCTTTCCCTTCCTTGCTTTAACCAACTCATCTATTTAATGGTGAAGAAATGCCATTACTTTATGTTCACATGTTCGCATTCGAAACAAAAGATGCAAAGAAATTAGGCTATCAAACTAGTCTGAAAATGAACCCACCAAAACAAAAAAAATTGAAATTCTATACTATTTAATCGGAGTAAAATTACAACTGGGTATCCACCATATTCGATCTTACATTGGAAGCATGTAACCTTACAGCCTCACTAGCCTCAAGCTCAAGTGATACATACTTGTGAACCAATCCCAGTCCCTATGAAACTTCAAAGGATGGGAGCGGAACTTATAGGGATTAAATAGACAGAAAAGCTGATTACAATAAGAACAGAATGTATCCGCAGATTAGACATGCCTATTCTTTCCCTAGACGAAGCTAACTCTGTTCAGGAGCATAATTTACACCACTTCCCTGTGAACAGAGAGATACTTGGGCGCCAGAAAGAATCATGTTACCTTTGTTATAAAACTGACGAGCCCTATTTGACAGCCACAGCCTGCGTTATTACAAGATTTGTAATCGATCGGCTTCTTTCTGGGCAGTGGATTAACAACTATGTAGTATGCAATCAGCTTAAATCCACACCTTTTATGATGCTCCTATAAAATGAAATCAATCCATTGCATCACAAACCTTTAATGCACATAATGTATTGGAAGGCTACCTAGGGCTCCCAATTGGCTCCGCTCCAATCCTTTTCCCATTGGGACAATTTATCAACAAATTGCTTTTTCTTTTCATTGCATCGTTCTTGTAAGCTTACACTTGGAAATGAAAAGAGTAGCCGTATAATTTAGACTACAAAGTTTCAAGAGCTCAGCTGATCTTTGCTTCAGAGCAGTACTGTAACCGCTCTGTATTACAAGGAGTAGCTTGGCAGCCAAACCTGCTTCGACGGCAAGTTCAGCACATTCTTCCGGTGCTAACTTGCAGACTGCCCACAATATTGACAAGGCAAGTTGAGTGGAGCTCTCCGATACCTTCATCAACAAATTCACCACATTCGGTATTGTATTAGCACAATCTTTCAAAGCCAATCTTCCTTCAGGGATAGTTGAGAGAACCTCTAAAATGTAGAGAGCCAACTCCAAGCACTCCTTATTGAAACACGGCAATAGCTCCACTAAGTGGGGAATTGCCCCAATGCTCACAACTGCGCCTCTAACCAATTCCGGGGAACAAATGCTCTTCAACATTCTGAGTCCAGCCAACACACCATTTGGGTGTCTCTTATCTTTAACCAGCCTTAACAGCGCAACCAAAAGGCTCAAACTTGACAAGTTCTCGGAACCAAAGTCTTCCCCTTCCATCAACAATTCAATTAACCTCGTACAGTTAATCTTGGTCTCAATCGAACCCTCATTCAACAGATCGACTAACAAGGAAATCTTGGCGGGTTGTCTCAAATTAGCCTTGGAAGTTAAATCGAGATCCAAATTCGCAAGTATCCCAACTGCCTCAGACCCAACAACATGAGAAGTAAAAGGACCCATTAAAGAACATATAAGGGCAACACCGTTGTTATCGATCACTGCCTTCTTTGCCACGGCATGCGCAATCACAACCTGTCTAAGGTCTTTTAGAGATTGAACTCTGGCTTGACCTTTAACTTTCTTTAGATTGTCCAAAAGCTCAATAGTCCTCCCCTGAACGTCCTCTGATCTCTTCTTCATAGCCAAATACTTCTGCGAGAACCAGCTATAAATAAGCTGCCGAAGAGTTCTGTTAGGCGTCAACGTATCATCCCAGAGCTCTTGCATTGTAGTGGGACAAGTATAGTGACATAGACAAAACCATTTGAGAATATTGGCTCTCTCGTAAGTCTGGCCAGTGCACAGAGTCACCGGGTCTTGCATTGGGTCCAAAGAGATTGGACATATGAAAACAGATGGAACTTCAACTGACTCGAGCTCTTCAATCATTGTCTTCAGATCTAATTTCTCTGCCACACCACCGCAAATCACACCACCACCTATGGCACCCAAAATGCCGTCTTTAACGGCGGTTTCCAGATCCAGTAGTTGCCCACCACTATCCACATCAAGCTTCATATTTCCTTCTCTTCTTTGGCTACCAAGCTGGTGTATCAGAGCGTTAAAACACCCCGTTCAAGAGTTGTATCAAATCTAATCCAAGAAAAAGCCCTCAAATGTCAAAAGAGAAGAACAAAGAGAATAATAAAACCAATCACATCCACGGGGACGAGAAACGTGTGGGAAAGCAAAAGAGAGAATATGAAGCCTCTCTCTTTCATTGACGACACAAGGAAAAATTAAGCATCAAAGGGGACAACTTTTCTAAATTGTGGGCTTTTACTTTCTCTGCTTCATGGTCATCATCACCATCCAAGACATGATGAGCATGTAATCTTCTTCTCCAATACCAAAGCGCTGTCTCTCTCTCTCTCTCACTCAATGCCCACCAACAACTTCCTCTTCAAGCTCCACAAAAAGGGTGAAATCATCAAATCCCAGATCACGTAAAAAGCAAAGAATGAAAGAACAATCAAAAGCGGGTACAGAGAACAGGATAAAAATCAACAATTTGAATGAATAGTAACTCCACAGCTAAATGTTTTGTGGGGAAGAGAAAATCAAAGACATGAAAGAATGGGGTCACTAAGAGCCGCACCTAGTTCTAGAGCAAGTTGAGTTTTTAAGGAAAATAAAAAATAAAAGCTATCGTCTGAAGTCTGAACTGCACAGTCTTCCCAACTTCTCTCCTTTTTGGGGCAGACAAAGAAAGCCCCAAACAAATTTGCGCCTCTTCAAAATTTTGGTTTTTGTTGGTTAGCTGTGCAAAACCCATTAGGATTTAGAATACATTCCTGCTGTATTTCTTTAAGAAATTATAATGTGTATAACAGTTCGTTCGTAATCATTCCTAGATTTACGGTCTTACCGTTTGTCAGATGGTCTCTGATGATTCCCGCCTCCAATCTGGGCCGCGTGTGGTACCACCGTACCATCATCGGGATTTATATATGTTGAAATAACTAATTCAATTTAATTTTAAGTTAAAATAACTTTAATGTTATTTATTTATTGAACGTTTTCAAATTGCCCATTTTATCCAATCTAATTTCAAATAAATTTTATATATTGGTGGAAAAATTAGATAATAAAAATAAAAGTAAATCAATTAGAAGAGGCATAGTACTTCCCACGAGGTTCGCGTACGTTTGTGGATGACGATCCTCGACCCGCAGACGTGAAGGCAATTCATCAAGGGGCAAAACCGGAACTAAAAAATCACCCCGTTGCCTTCGGGTAAAAGAGAAATTTTATTGCAGTGGCGTTTCCAACCGTGCACCACACGTGCAGTCGTAACTTTTGAAACAGAAGCACCCATTTTGATTAGCTACGACTTTCCAGGTCATTGGAGACAAGTCTTTGTTGTGAACTTAAAGATATCAAAAGGCGCTTCTTTTTTGGGCAAGATTTGACCGGTAGACGGAACCCAACTCGGGTGGTCAAAAAACTGAAGCGATATTGCCATAATTTTTAAGCAATCACCCTGATCTAGGACGTATACTTTTAGTTCATCGTCAGTAACTTAAGGCGTACCATTCGTGCAAATGAATATTATAAAAAGTGTAGAGACTGGACAACTGCTGTTCTCGTCGGGGTGGAGCCCAGAAGAGCGTGCCTGGCGTGAGGGTACCAGTAACCAGCTCAGCAGTTTTGACTCATTTTCTCGGGTCTTCATTATTGCCACTTCCTCAATAGTCAATACCCAATAATTCTCTGCTACTGGTAGAAGTAGAACGTTTACCACACACTGCGTGCAGACTTCAAACATAGCCGTGGGAGTGAAAAGTGAAAACAGGTCTCTCTCTGTTTTTCTTTTTCCTTTTTGAGTTACAATAAAGATTTTACAATCGGAATCGGATGCGTAACCTCTGTGTTCCCTAGGTTTTTAATCCCTACAACGTTGGAATCTTGGTACCCTGTGCATAGCTGGAATCTTTCTGGTCAATTGACCACTTTTGTTTGAGGTTTGAGCCAACTTGACAGTGGCACGTGGTGAAAAGCTATCCTGTTTCTTCCACACGCATTCAGTATAGCGAGCTGGCAATTTCCTTTAACAACTTCTTTTAACTCATCAAAACTACCTTCCCCAGTAGAACCAAGTCCCTGATGTCTTCACTCTTCATAACTGCCACTTGTACATGTAAACAAGAAGCTCCGGTACACTCACATCTTCCGTGTAGGCGTTTGGTGGATCAAGGTACTTACTGACATTGTATGCTTTCTGTCTCTTTTCAATGTTCAAATCTAGAAGAAAACCTTGAACTTATAGTTTTTTGTTACTGATTAACGTAAGTTTTTAACCCCCGACATGCCTACATGTGCACCACTCGCGGAATCTCTGGAACAAATAGGCAGTGTCAGCGATGAAACATTTCTCGGATCTCTTCTCGGTTTCCTATACGGACCTCTTGTTGCTTCGCAGCTATAACATGCATTACAAGAAAAGCAACTTCTCTACTTAATTATAGGGTTGGAGTCCCTGATTCTACTTAAAGATAACCGGTTCCTTAGTTTAACAACTATCTTCGAAGGATGGGCGTGGGCTTGCTTGTGGGAACCGTCTAAGCTAAGAAGAGACTTTCTGAAGCTAAAGTGAGGGACTCTCGCTTCAAGACCAGTCTTGGTCATGGCAAACCATCATAACGATAGGCGAATTAGAGCATTGAGTAAGCTGTGTTAACAGCATACCTAGGTCAATCTAGCCATTGCCTGAATCGCCCACCCTTTCGCTCCAGAAATGGAAACAATCTGTTGCTCACCAGGCCTGTGGGCTTGTAGTCTTGGGTTACCCATCCTTCGAGCTGATTTCCGCCAGTTTGGTACTAGAAAATAGGGTAAGTGTCGCTACTCGCTTAATACATCCACTAACATGTACGGATTGACTAATGATGCTTCAAGAAGTACGAAAGGAAAGTGGATTGGTCGTCAGGAGTGTTGATTTAGGATCATTATTTGGAGGAATTCAGAAGATCATGCCTGGAATGTGAAGTAGACAATGTGCCTGAAGAAATGTGAGCGCCAAGAAAAGGGAAAACTCTTATTCTCATTCCCTGTGAAGGCCAAGCATCTATACATCAATATGCAGCAGTTTCCTACATTATTAAGGACATCTAAATATATGCCAGATCTCCTAAATTTGTATAGACTATATATTTACATATATTGCACAAGGTATGTTCCCAATAATTCCCTTCAAATTGGAGCATGAAAGTAACAGATGTCCAACTTACAAAGAAGGTATTGGAACCTGCGTACCCTTAGGATTTTTAATCCTTGAATCCTTTTAGCCTTGTTGTTACAGAAGGTTTTCACTACTGCTTGTGAAATTCCTTTGAAACATACAACCTTCGCATCTTTGTCAGGCAGGTAACATTGATATTAGGTAAGAAAGGGAGTAAGAAGAGAGTTGCATAAGAATCATAGAAACTTCTTCAGATCCAGTTCATTTATCATGTTTGTCTTTGTCTAGTTTACCTTCTAGTGTGAAGCGTGTTCTATCAAACAAAATAGAAAATCTTGTAGAAGTCACTCATGTAGAAAACCGTGTTTGTAAGTCTTCTTTACCTTTGTTAAGTCCGTACAGTATCTATTCTCGTGACCGTTCTTGGACGAGAAATATTATGAGTGTGTTATCTACTACTAGACCTCGTGTGAAAGAAATCATCCAAAGTTTCAAGTTGGAACAGTGTGGTCTTAGATCTACAACTGTAGAATAATACATAATGCTAGAAATCCTTAAGGAGCTGATCGCCTTATGGAGGGAGCAGAACCATACACATCTACACTTTGGAGCTCTATGACTTGTTCTTACTTTACATGGAAGAAAAAATATACCTGCAATAGCCAGGATATCCCTCCTTGACACTGCCTATACAACGTACCAAAATGCTCTTATTGGTACCTTACTGACTACTCTTAACAGAGGAAGTGTCATCTTGACCATAGCACCTGATTTCAACATCAGGTTGGATGATATTACATTATCTGAACATCTACAAGTTCAGATCCAGATCACTAGAGCAGGTCAAGATCCTACAGCCATTATGACTACTCTTCATTACCAGATGGTCTATCGTCTACAGAATCATGCTTTGGATTCACTGAGCTAACCTTAAAAGGCCTTTCAAGGTTATGGATAACATTACCCAAATATACCCCCCACTCTGAAGCCCACATTGTACGACTAGGATCAGATAGCGCTGCAAAACGAACCCTTTAACATTCGGGGAATCGAACCCGCGACGTGCACTCGTGAGCACACTGGTCCGTTAGTACGTAGACACAAGGACTATGACCTCTCTGGTTAACCCTCACTAGGCTAACTCACTTCTTCTTTCTAAACCACTCACTGGTTGATGACATCGACTAACCAAAGTCGGATTGGAAGTGTGTATCACTACATAAGCCGTCCAGATATCGGAGACTTACACCCCTTAACGCCCTCCCTAGGATCACACGGGTCTTACTGCTTTCGCCTTTTAGGACTCCTACTTCACTCACACACTCTTACGGTTCATTCCCCGTTAATGCTTCTGACTCAAGGCAGCGGAATGGTTACAAGCTAACATAATCTTTACCAGACTATCATAGATGTTCTGATACACAAGATCCTCATAAGAGGCAAGTGTAGAGCATACTTATCTCTGCAATCTTTCACTCAGGGATAAACAAGAACAATAGGGTTTAAAGGTTTCAGAGAAGATATACTATTTTTGTGAAGAAAGATTCTTCATTTTCTCATTTGATTCCAACGTACTTACAAACTAAACAAACCCTGCTTTTATAGACGAAGCGAGGGATAGGAATGTAAATCTATCCTAAGACAACATGATTACATCTTTAGAAAAAGGTCATCTAACCTTATCCTAAAAGCATCTACTTTAACAAAAGTAGGACAATAATGCATCTAACTTTTACAAAAGTCAAAAAGCAAATAGTAGCAAACAAACTACTTTACATAAAGGTGAATCGTGACGATGATAAGATGGAATCTTCAATAGTTTTGAAGTGATTTGTGGAACTCATCTTTCATCATTGTTGTATTCTTATAAATTCAAAGAGAGATCAAGACTGTCGGCTATATCCATTTCTCTGTCCACTTGTTCAATGAGATCATCAATATTGGTTTGGGCCCAATCGGAAGGCCACTCAATTGGAATAGAGTCTGATGCTTGGACTGGATCGTCAGATAGACTTGTAGCAGGAGGTATTAGAAGGTGCTCTATCTTTCCTGCTTGAATGTGGATCACAGCATCCTTGATTGACGTCCATAGTGATGGTGTAGAGATAGGATTTAATAATTCAGTCTCACCATAATATGGTCCAAGGGAACTGCACACAGTGGAATAAGTAACATCCCTTACTTGATTCAGCTGTTCCAGGTGATTATATAATTCTTCTAACAAAGTGTCTTCATCATCTGACCAATTTGTTGTGGTACGCCACTGTTGGATATGATTCAATGTGCAAAGTTGTCCAGTAGAGCTCATTACATAAGGGCGATGAAGAAGATAAATGACATAAGTATTTTTATCTTGAAGAGTAGAATCCCATAAGTGATGACGGGTTAAGATTTCAGACATTTCATTCTTCCATTTTTTCAAAGGTTGAAACCATTCTAGAAATGTCCATAACAGGGAGTTGGACTCAGTTGGATCAGATAAAAGCCGATACAGGTGCAGAGGAGAGAATGCAACAGAACCAGCACATAATGCTGTCATTGCCCAAAGATGCCACAAGGTATACTCATCAATATCTACTGTAAAGAGATATATCATCTTGTATGGTGTGGTAGGATCAAAAAGACAAGGGCACGCTATGATGTCATCTTTCACCAACATGAGATGAAAATAATAAAAAAGACATCCAGGAAGCAAAGGATAAAGATCTCGAATAAAAGTTGGAGTTTGGGTAAACTCAAGAGAAAATTCTTTTCTGTATCGAGCAAAACGAGGAAACTCCATGAGCCAAAACAATGGAATGGGGAGTTTCAGAGTAGAGAAGTATAAGAGTGGCTTAGAAGGTCGAGAGAGATAATCGACTAGGATATTGTGACGACCTTTTAAGTGTTTCACGGTGAATTTATAGGAAGAAAACCACTCCTGCCAGCGCAAAAGTTGACTGTTTGGTATCTTTTTGCCGGCTTGATTGAGAATCTTGGGGAAGCATGTATTATCCATTTCAATGACAAAATGATAAGGAGTGAGGTATATAGAAAACTTTTCAATACCTCTTTTTATTGCAAGAATCTCCTTGTATGAGATATGGTAGTGTAGTTCAGATTGACTGAAAGTTCCACTAGCATGTCCACAATAATGCCTTTGGTCATTGATTTCTTCGAGAAGAACTGCCCCTAGTGTTCGTCACTGGCATCTGTCTGTAAGACACGTTGGCCTTTTTCAGGAATCTTCAATGGTGGAGGATCCTGACAAATTTGTTTTAGATGCTGGACAGTTGTTGTTTGTTCTTTTCCCCAAACTGGTGGATTCTTATGTAAGAGCTTAGATAAGCTTGATGTGAAGGCTGCCACATGTGGAATGAAATCTTGAATATAATTGACAATTCCGAGGAACTGTTGAATTTGTTTGACCGAGAGATTTTCATCAGAAAATTGTAGTAACTCCTTTGCAATATGCGGGCCTGGCTGGTAGAATCCATCCTTAAATTGCATCCCAAGATATTCTATTTCAGATGTACCAATTGTGCTTTTCGAGGCCGAAAGCATAATTCCATAATGTTGGGTCAAGTCCAGAAATTATTGTAACAAGGCCTGATGTTCTTCATGGGTCTTTGAAAACAGTAAGATGTCATCGATGTAGATTAATGCACTGTTGAGGATAGGCTCATAGATTTTAGTGATGGACTTTTGAAACAGTGATGGTGCAACCTTTAATCCAAAGGGCATCACAGTCCATTGGTACTGAGCATTGGGAATGCAGAATGCAGTCTTATAACGTTCTTCTGGGTGAATACCCAACTGCCAAAAACTTGCTTTCAAATCAAACTTTGAGAAGATCAAAGCTTCCTTAAGAAGAAGTACCTGTGTACTGATTTTAGGCAAAAGAAACTTATCATCCTGCAAGAATGCATTCGATAGCTTGTAGTCTATCACTAGACGTTTTTTCCACGTTTTTGCTCTGAGCGCTTATGGACATAGAGCGCTTGGCAAGCCCAATCCGACTTTGTGGGCTCAATCAATCCTTACTGCAGTGATACGACACATTCATCTTGTGCGAGCTTTAAGTCATCAGGATTCATTCCTGGATGTGTAACCTTTGTAGGATTGATATCCTCATTCTTCTTAAATGACAAGCTTATGAAAAAGTTTGGATTCTTCCATAGAGGATTAGGATGAGTAAACTGTGCATGAGACTCTGTACAGTAGTTCAACAGTTTATCTCGAAGTCCAGTATAATGTGCAGGAACCTGAGTTAGTTCAAACACATTTTTCAGATCAGTGTATGGACTCATAAGGTTTCGATACCTGAGGCCTGTGGGTAGAATCTGAAGTGTCTAGCCTGACAGTAGACTTCCATTCCAATTAACACATCTGGGCCTGGTAGATTGCTTCCAAGCACTTTGTCCACACTGTACACTGAGGAAAGAAGCGAATGCCAATTCTGCTTCTTGTACGCAACCCAATCTTAAAAGTGTTCCCATAAACTGCAGTAAATACTCGTCATGAGAAGTCCATGCATCGGCTAGTAGGATGTTGGGCTTCATGATCGTACGGCTAGATCCTGTATCCATAAATCTAATAGCCTTAATGGGCCGATCATATTTATCTTGCTGAAAGATCTGGATATGGACATATGGTCGTTGTACTGAAGTACAATCTAACTTCATACATGCTTGTTGTATTATGTTGACTGAATCATCACTGGTATAATCAGATGATTGTGATGAATCTTCTTGTTTTGTTGAAACAGAAACAGCAAATTGAGTTTCACTGTCCTCATTAGATTATTCTTCTATCAACTCTTCAATAGGATTGTGAGGATGTATACGCAAAAGATTTTCAAGTTTTTCCAGGAATTTGGCATCCTTCCTGGTTGACTTAGGACAGTTGTTCGCAAGATGTTCTCGGCTTCCACAGACAAAACATCGAAGTCTTCCTTTCTGGCGATGAGAAGACTTTTTGAAGAACCGCATACGTCTGTACTTGTTGCTCCTGTTCTTCACTTTGAAGTTTTGCTTCCAAGGCTTCTTGCCTTCTTTTATGTGGAACTTCTTCTTATGCCTTTTCTCATGGTAGACTTGAGATAGATGAGCTTTCTTGCTGCTATGGCACTTACAAGTCTTTTTATCTTTGCATTTAATCTGGAGATAAGGCTTCTTACAAGCTTGCTTCAAAACTGGACCTCCTTTGAGGATATTCTTGAACAAAGTATGCTGAACACATAACTTGTCAAGAGAAGCTATTGAAAGCTGATAGATTTTTCCAAGAGAAATAGTCGACATATCCCTTTGAAGAGAAGCTATGGTCCTTTGAAGTTCTGGCTGTATTTCATCTGGAAGGGATGATATAAAAGTATAATGAAGATTAACATCATTCCATCCATTCAGAAGATAATACCTTTCCATCATGCGTTTGTAATGTCTCTGGATATGTCGCTTATCAAGAGAACAGAATTTCATTGCAAAATACTCCTGACGGATTTGTTTATCAATCAACTGGAAGTCACCAATAAAATCTCGATAAATGATGCCAAGTAGTGCTCCAGCAGTTGTAACTCGTATATAATGAAGTCTTTGGTAGTCACTAATACTTTCCCACCATTCTTGCAAAGTTCCAGTGAACTTGGATGTGAATTCAGACAAAATATCCTGAAGTAGATGATTAGGTCTGGTCATTTGTAGATCAATCCATGCACCGAACTCATGAAGTCTATCTCGCCATTTCTTTGGAGGTAGATCATCAAAAGTAAACCAAGGACCCGAGGTAGGCTTGGTTGTCTGCTGTACTGCTGCAGTAGCTGGTGTTTCTTGAGGTGCAGGTTCAGGTCTGAAGGGTTCAGTGCCTGTGGATTCAGCTTCACTGACTACTGGTTCTTCAGTATAATGAGGCTTTGTCATCAGAACATTGGATAGTTCTGAGAGATCAGAAAGGTTTGCTGAGGAGTCATCAGTTGTATCTTCCTCAACTGAATAAAAATCATAGATTGCCTCAGAAGAGTATTCTGGTTGATCAGAAGATCTGTCAGATATCAGATCTAACAAGTTTAGTTCTGGTGAATACTCTAATTCAAATGGTGTTTCAGAATTCTCTGATGTACCACTCAGGGTATGAATACTTTCTTCTGAATCTACAGAAGAGGTAGAAGTCTCTGCAAGAGTTTCAGAAGTAAGAGTAGCTACGTACTCTGGCAATTTAGCTTTGTCCTTCCCAAGAGAAGAGGTGGAAGGTTGAACTGGTGGGGGAGATTCTGGTGGTGTACGTATCTATACTGATTTTCTCCACTCTGGTGATGGTTCAAAAGGTGTAGAAGATGAAGCTTCAGGAACCTTTGAGTATTGCTCATAAACTTGAGGCTTAGGCACACGATCAGATGTTGACTTTGTCTTAGATCGTCGAGGTTTATCATGAGTTGTCTGAGGATGACCATACTGTCTAATCAAAGGATAGTTGAACTTGAATACCTTTGAATAGTCAGCTTCTTCTAGATACCGTTGATACGAAGGAGATGGATATGATGGCTGAAGAGTTGAGAACTCTATAGGTGAAGAGCCATATATCTGATGAGATTGTGAAGCACGCATGTCTGCTTCCATTTGTTGTACTGTCCTTTGTATCTCTTGTATCTTCCTTACTTTCAAGTCGAAATCTGGCCCCATGTAACGGGCAGAGATGTATTGTTTGAGTTCAGCATCAAGTTGCTGAATCTGAGCTTTGTATGTCATATACATCTTTTGTATCTGTTCCGAAACAGAATCGACTTTCTT
>JANKOE010000006.1:8917943-8934938 GCA_026284465.1 Erythroxylum citrifolium | reverse complement strand
ATTAATTAAATATCTCATATTTAATTATAAAGTTTTTTAAACTTTACAATCAAGTCCAACTTAATTAAAATAACATTGTTCTCTTCAACTTATTCTTTATGTAAGACCTATTTGGTTCTCAAATATGTTGACAATGATTATAAATTATCATTCTAATTCATAATTAAAATTAGATAAATTAAAGCTCATTTTAATTTGTCTTTAATTCTCCAAGTAAACAATTTATAATCATAATTCAATATTGGCGTCTAGCAACGTATCATGACAACCTAAATATTTAGGAATGTTAAAGTAGTTTTGACTAACCTTTTCATGCATGATTTTTCTGTATAATTCAATTATTTCATTATATAATGTTTCGATTAAACATAATGCATGAAATTCATGTCTACCCTATTTTTAGTCCAATCATATTAGTTATTCACCATTAGCTATTGATTCAATTAAAGGCATTTGTAAACTATTTACAAAATGTCATTTAACCTTAGCCAAGGGTTTTCCAAATAAATATTAATTGAGAACAACAGAACATTCTCCTTAATTACTTTAAGGCGATGAATCATATCTTGATCACACAACTGCCTTTATATAATTCATGCTATATTTAATGACTATAAACTTTAGTGACCTCAAGTCAATGGATCACTTACACAATCATCATAATGAGAATTCCATGGACATACAAGTAATGATCCAAATGGATTTATCATGTCGAGTTTATTCAGTAAACTTGTTCTCTAACAAGTAGCAGTACATTTGTTTAAGTATCTCTATACTTTAGTCTATGAGATCAAATGCTTCTTTTATAAGGGAAAATACACGTGTTAATCTTTTTACGTTCTATTAATATCCAATATTAATAGAACAATAACTATGAACAATTTAAAGATAATACAAAAATACAACATAAATCTCATAATTATAATCTCATTATAATTTTATTTGTAATGTTCAATTTTTTCATGCACTTTATCGTATACATCTAAACATATACTCCCTCTGATTTATAATAAGTGTTGTTTTAGACACATTTTAATTATTCAAAATAAGTGTTATTCTTAACTTTGTATGCATGTTTATAATTTTACTTCCAAAATTAATCTTTAATTTCTCTCACATCTTAATTACACAGATTACACAGATTATACTTTTAAGGCACTTTAACATGTAATTAATAAGGATATATCAGACATTTTATTAACTTTCTTAATAAGTGTGCATTTCTCTAAAACGACTCTTATTATGAATCGGAGAGAGTATAAGATAAAAAATGCTTTTCAATAATTGTCACTAAATTACAACCAAACTGATTAACTACAAACTGATTAACTATAAGGTATATATGATTCCAAAGCTCCTTAAGTGTCTCGTAATAAGTAATCATTAAACGAAGCGTCAATTAGATGGATTGAAATATTCATGCCATAACCACTAAATTAATGCTCCGCTGGTCCTCAATTTCGGGTTCATCGTCTTTTTACTTTTGAATAGCTCCATCCAAGAAACTATGCGTTCTTTTGGCTAGAAACGCATTATGCATTGAACGTTCTTTTTAGTTATCTACTTTGAACAACATGGGAATATATTCACGTTGGGATGATCCAAAGGCTGTAGATAAAAAGGGAGACGATGGAATGAGTACACCATCTTTCCTTTCTCCGTCGACTTTGCGGTTATTCTTGATCTTGTCGTCTCTAACCATACTGATGTGCTTTGATCATTATATGGCTAAATGTTAATGGTATAATTTAATATTTTGAAGTCTCATATCACTATTTTTTTTTTGTTATAGTTTTCAATTTTTGTTTTCAATTTTTTGTTTCTATTATTCTTTTAAATAAAAATAAAAACCTGTTTGGTTGTTAATGTAGTTATATTTTTATCACTAATAATAATTACATATTAAATAAAACTTAGAAATAAATTATTTTTAATCAAATAAATTTATTTAATCTCTTATATAATATTTATTTTAATATTATGTTATTTTAATAAAATAAATAAATAATATTTATTTGAAATATATTTTAATTATGAAATCAATTTTTATTTGAATATTTATATATTTTAAATTTAATTAGATTTATTAATATTTATTAAATTTTAATTAAATATAATTTAATTGTAATAATTAAATTAAATTAAATTATTCATAATTTTTGTTGATAATTAATTTTAATTTATTAAATATATAATATTGAATTAAATTATTCATAATTTTATTAAAATTTAAATAATTAAATGATAGTAAATCAGATTATTAAAAGACATAAACAAAAAACAAAAAAACACTTTTATAGTTTTCATAATTTTTGAAAACGGAAAGAAACCAAAATTACAAGTAAAAACTAAAAATTCAAATAAACAAATTTTTTTATTAAATTTTAAAACAAAAAAAAGTTAAAAATGAAAATAAAAATAAACACCCTTTTAACAAATGGTCGGATCTCACCTCGTGTACTTGAAGAGTTAGGCCATGAGTGGTTAAGTTAAGAAGCCTAAGTTTAGACTCAACTCTCAAGCATTAGGCCTAAAGAGGGAAGGCCTATCCCTATGAGGTCTGTAACATTGACACCGAGCCACGAAGGCCCAAATTGAACGGAATAACCTATTAGTTGAATCAGATTGAACGAATCAATGATTCAGTCCCGTAATATCGATGTGGCTTTTCCACATTTACTTCTTATTTTAATAATTTTAAAAAAAGTAATATATTAAAGTTATATTTATTTTAACCCAAGGGGTGTGGTTGAGTGGCAAGGACTTATCAATTCTTAACCAAAGGTCAGGGGTTCGATCCTTGACTTTGGATATGGAACAGCCTTAAATTCTTGGGCCAGCTGTCACATCCTGTGAGGTGCCTACAAATCAGCGAGGGGATTAGTCACTGGGTTCGCCAGTGGATATCCTGGTCTAAGACAAAAAAAAAAATACATTTATTTTTATAACGTAAGAACTTTAACTATCATTGAACCTAATGTGACAGTGAGATTCTACCAAAAGTTTTATCTTACAAATTAAAAAATATGCTTAAAACAAAGATAAGTATCATTCTTAACAAGTTAACGTGGTAGTTAAAGTTACGTCATGTTTATTGAACAGTCAAGAGCCTTTCATGGTGTACTTTTATTTAGTTATTGACCACGTACAGTGGAAATAAACAATGTTACGTTAAGAGCATGACCTGGTCCCCCTTTTCTTTTTTTTCTGATTACACTTGAATTTGAAGACTTTGACTATTCATTTCTCTCTTCTAAAACATGGTTAAAATAAAATAACAAATACAGAAAATCTCAGCTCTCAGTATGAAAATGGTTTATTTGAATTTTTATATATATTTAAAAATTTTCCTCAAGTATGCCGACAATGTTGGCATAATGTAGAAAGAGAATTAGGTTTGCCCTTCTATTTTCACTGATGGCCACCAATTATTGGTACAACACGTGTTGTCGTTTAGGATCTTATCAATCTATAGATTGTGACTGGTTCTTGAAGTTTAACAAAATTCGAAGAACTGTTCCTAATGGCTTACGCACGCAATAGGCGCGTACAGATTTTTGTATACACTTCTTTGAGGGTAGGTTAAGCTCTATTTGGAGTTTTACTCTAACGCGATTCAACACTTGGTGCCAAATTACTCGTGATACTCGTAATGTTCTTCTTTCTTATTATCCAAAGGAATGGAGCCACGGAAATATGGGACCAACATACGCAATTCTTAAGTGGTTAAAGAAGAAGGGACTCGTCATAAACCAGCGGGTATCAGCAGTTTCTCTTTATATTTAAAGGAAACGATGAAATAAATATTTTCGAAAGTGTGGAGTGTATCGTGGGAAAGAAAAAAGAATAATTCTAGGAGGATTGTCAAAAAAGACCCGACCTAATTTTAGCTTAGCTTGATTGGACTATAGGCAGACTACGGGCTAGTTTTTGACAAAATGGTTGATCCGTAGCTCACTCGTTACTTCAAAAATGACGTCGTTTTGTACGATTTTTAAAAAATATATGGTGGTTCAGGCTCGACCTGCTCGTGGTCAGTTGGACTACGGGTCTCGTCACGGGCCAATCAACCCATGGCCAGGTAGGGTCACGGGCCAACGTAGTGCGAAGTTGGGCTTAGTTGGGCCAGGAGCAGTCCGGGCTTGGCCCAACCCGTTACCATCTCTAAATCTTATGTGTTTAATGTTATATTGTTTATGCAACTATATTATTAGCAGAACTTTTTAACTTCTACCAATTTATTAATAAATTGTTATCCTCATTTTTAGTAAGTTATTTTGTAAATAGTTATAAAATTCTTGCAATTATTAAAATTTGAGATAAATGTATTTTTAGTCCTTCAATTCATATATTTGACTTTTAATTATTACAATATTTTAATTCAATTCTAAAATTCTATATTATAATTTTCTTTAACATATATTAATATAAATTCTACATACCATTTAAGTTAAATACATACATTATTTTCAATTATATATACAATTTGGATTTCGTTAATATCATGCAAGATTTATGTTAAGAAAATTAAATGGTATATAACAAACACCTTTAAATAATTGACGACATGTTTATCGCGTTAGAAATTATATTTGATATATTACTTCTTTCATGCCAATATAAACCCTTATAGATAAGATAAGACATCCTAACTTTAAAGTTTAAGTCTAGATGCTGATACACACGAAAATCTTGGGACAACAGCTAACCAATTGCGATATGATAAAGCAGACCTTTACAAGAGCTTAAAGATAGACAAAGATGCTTGTAGCTAAGCCCCAGGTATGTTAGTCGAGACACAAGCTGTTTATCTCTCAGGTTTTAGGAATCTAAGTAAACTAATCTTTCTTGTATAACCTAAAACTCAAATAAGATCATAGGTCTGATACTTTCTGATGCTCACGATCCTTATACAAAGACAAGTGTATAATATATTCTTATCTCTATGTAACATAAGTAAACCTACTGAAGATTCAAGCTTTTAGGAGAGAGGGAGAGTTCTAGAGAAAAGTCACAGGGAAAATACACTTCTTTTATTTAATGGAAACTTTTCTTGAAAACAATGGAAGAGCTTCTTCGCTTATACAGGAAAAGGAGATTAAAAATGACAAACGATAAGAATAATGTCACATCAATAACTCTACATAAGAACAATGTCACATTATATAGTAAATGAATAAGAGCAAAGTCAAATCATAAAAAGACAAGATGTGACACCTTTACATAAAGACAAACAACTTTAAATATAAAGACTCACAAAGACAATAAAAATCTTATTCATCTCATCTTTGTTTGCTAGGTTCTTTTCATGGTTACAAATTTAATGGAAAAGCTCCTCCACTTATGTTGTCACAAACATTATCTTTTCTCCTTTTACTAGGGCTCACTTCTTCTGTAATTAATATTTCAAAAATTTATCTAGCTCCTCTTTATCAATCATGAGAATATCATCATTTGAGTTTTGGGCATCTTAGAAGGTGGAAGTTTGGGATTGAGAAAGTCCAGTGGTATCTAGGCCCAAGTTTATAGGGCTATCTGGAATTGTAAAGTCTGACATTTAAGATTTTCCATGAATGAATTCTCCTAGGTAAGGTCTAATGAATGTAGAGACAACTGGTAGTACATACTTAGGAAAATGATTTAAGTCTCTTAAGACATCCTTAAGACTTTTAAAGACATTTTCTTTATATCTTAGCCATTGAACTAAGGTGTGCTAGAAATACACCTGGTTTTCAAAATAGATGGACCCATTATGTGTTGTGATATAAGGTTGATGGAGGACAAAGAAACAATGGGTGGTTTACTTCTATAATGAAGTCTCCTATAACCTGAGATACTCAATAACTTCTGAAAGCTGAGTTTTCCATCTCATCAGTGGTTGATACCACTTAAGGAAGGTCTATAAGAGGGAACCTTCATTTTCCCTATCATATAAATGTTAATGTAAGTGAAAGGAAGGAAAAGAGATATAGTACAGGCTATAGGGTAGAGAGAGCCTATAAGTAACACAATGCATTTGCTGAGATTGGGCCATTAATGAAGAACATAGTATGATATGGTGTCTAAATGTTAAAGAGAGATAGGTAGAAATACAGGCTTGATTGTTTAAGAAAGAGATGAAGATAGTAGAAGAGGCTCATTCAGGCAAGAGTAGCTATTGCATCAATAGTGGTGGGTTTTCTTTCAATGGGAGGAAAAAACTTATTTTTCTTAATAGTATTAAGTAGGTCAGCCATCAAAAGGATGACAGAAATAGTTCTGGATGGAGTGACAAGGCTACTACATTTTTTTAGGCTGAGAGAAGAAATCAACTAAGATGTTATGATGGCCTTTAATATGTTTAATTGTGAACTTATAGAGGGAAAACTAATCTTTCTAGTGAAGCAATTGACTTTCTGAAAAAAAAAAGTCTTTTGTTGGATCCAATATCTTTGGAAAGGACGTATTGTCCATTTCTACTGCAAAAAGATAAGGGCTAAGGTAGAAATTAAACTTTTCTATACCTCTTTTTTCTGCTAGAATCTCTTTGTAGATTGTATCATAGTGCTTTTATGAGGGTTTAAATTCTCCATTAGTATGTCCATAATAAAACCTCTTTCCTTCTATTTCGTCTATTAATACTGCTCCCCAAAAATTTTCACTTGGATCAGTTTGTAAGATTCATTTTACTTTGCTAGGAATCTTTAGTGGAGGTAGGTGCTGATTAATTTGCTTTAATTACTTCATTGCTTTTGTCTAATTAAGGCCCCATGGTAGCAAAATTTTCTTCTATAGCTTTAACAGTTGGCTGACATGCTCTGACACATAAGGGTTGAAGTTCCTGATATAATTTACAATTCCCAGAAACTGTTGGATTTGCTTAACAATAAGGTTTGTGTATGGAAAGTTTAGTAATTCACCAATTATATATAGGCTGGGCTAGTAGGAACTATCATAAAACTTCATTCCCATAAATTCTTTACAGGTTGATCCAATTTGGCTTTTGCAGGTAAAAAGTATGATCCCATACTTTTTTGCAAGGTCAAAATTTTGTTTTAATATGGCTTGATGCTCTTGTTGAGTCTGAAAATAAAGCAATGTAACACTATGAGGCAACTTTTACCCAAATATCATTACTTTCTAATGGTACTGTGCATTAGGAATGTAAAATGATCTCTTGCACCTATTTTTGGTTCAATACCCAATTGCCAAAATCTTTTTTTAAAACCAAACTTTGAAATATTTCTGTCTCCTTCATAAATAACACTTGTGTATTTATTTTGGGTATAGAAAACTTTTCATCTTAAAGAAAATTATTTAGAGGTTTGTAATCAGTAACTAACCTCTTCTTTCCTTCATTCTTTACTGCTTTTTTTTTCTACATAGAAGACTTGACATGCCCAATATAATTTTGGTTTTTCTATCAGTTCTTGTTTCAAAAGTACAGCACATTCCTCTTGTGCCATCTTCAATTCTTTTATATTCATTTCCAGATGAGTTGCCTTTATTGGATTAATGTCTTCACTCTTTTTTAAAAGCAATTGAACATAAAACTCTGACTTTCACCATAATGGATGTGGATGATCAAATTAATCATGACATTCCAGGCAATATTATAAGAGCTGATCCCTTTATATCTTTATAGCCAATGGGAACATATTGTAGCTCAAGATGTTGTAGTCTTCTGTTTACGCACTAAAATCTTGTATATTCCCTTTCGTAAGATTTGTCGCTTCTCTGCTTGGTAATAAACATCTATCCCAATAAGTATGTTAGGACTAGGAAGATTGCTTCCTAATATTTTTATCTAAACTACACAACTCAAGAAGAATTTTATCCCAATACTTCTTTTTGTGATAAGGTCTATCTTCAAGGATTTGTCATTAGCTACAGTAAAGTATTCCTCATAAGGTTGTCATTCTTTTGCAGGAAGAATGTGTGGTTTCATAACCCTCTGATAAAATCTTGTATCTCTATAATCAATAGCTGAGATTGATATATGATACTTCTCTAAAAGCAACTAGAGTTTGACGTATGGTCATGTTACTACTGGCTTCTTTGGTTCTAGCTTCAAACATGATTGCTTCATCATGTACATTAGCTCGTCATCTTCTTCTTTAAGAGTGGGTATTTAATCATCATTGGATATACAAACAGGTAGTGTAAATAGTGTCTCTTTATCTTCACTGTACTATTCTTCAAAAAGAGATTCGATACCTCATTGTCTCTGATCGCGGCTCATCGTTCGATCTAGGATCGATCCTTAGAAACCGGTCAAAAATAATTAATTCCAAGATTGAAGTATAAGCTGAACCTCGGGTCGTATCACTTTTTGGAACCGACGAAAAATGGTTTAAAGCTAGCCTATAGTCAAAAACATGCAATTAAAGCTGAATAAAAAGGGGGTTTTGGGTTTGTTGATCAAAATTAAGGAAAGTAATTGGAATCGAAGAGAAAATGTATAAAAGAATATTTTTGGATTTTGGGGGTTTTGAAATCAACAAAAACTCAAATATTAATCAAATGATAGATAATCCTCTTGAAAATGTGCTTAGGCTATTACAGTTCGAAATAAATTTTCAGGGATAAAATCTACTAAGTTTCCGAAAAATCAACCTTAAGGGACCCCTTAAGTCCAAGGAATTAATCAAATAACCATTTAATTAAAGCCTTGTTAAAACCTTAGTGTGCAAAATGGATATGTTCATGCAATTGATCATTGGATCAAACACAATCAACAATTATCTAACACGACCATGCAGATAAAAAATGATTAATGCAATCACCAAAGATATATATGAGACCTCATATATTTGAGCACAAAAGTTCTACATAATCCATATCCAAATCACAAAATATCGTTCAACACATGATTAAACCCTAACCATGCTAATCTAATCATAATACTGTAATCTCTAACCAGAGTGTTACAATAATATAATTAAAATTCCAGACAACATTTGAGTACTCCCCTTTGAAGCCCACGGTGAACTCAAGCCATCGCTACATCTCTTAGAGGATCAGGATGCCTAGCCAAGCATGTCGGTTGTAGTCCTCAACGCTGTTGATACTCCGACGGCATCTATGGTAGAGGTGATCCTGCGGTAAAGAAGATGATGGTACTGAGGCGGCGGTAGATGGCGAATGATGGTAGATGATGGACTGGTGGTGACGTGCGGAATCGTCTCTATCTAGGTCTCCCGAATGTATGCGCGTGTGTTGTGTATGGGTGGCCGACGTAGTGTATATGATGTGAGTGTTTCTATCTCTTTCGTGTGTAGCCACTCGACCCCTCTATATGACCTCATTTGGCAATTTTTATAAGTGATGGATACGGGCCGAGCCAATACAGTGAGGGAAATTTCTATTTGGAGTCCGGGTCTTCGTCTGCACTTCGCGACGAGGTAATTAATGGACGTCGTGACGTGTTGTTCTTGCTCGCTCGCCGCGGCGTGTGAATTAGTTGATGTCGCGACATGCTGTTTTCCGTCGATGCGCCGCGATGTAGGAATTTCCACAAGTCGCAACGGGTCTTCTGTTTCATGCGCCGCGACGACATGTTGGTGTTACGTCGCGATGTGCCTTCTTCTTGATGCACCGTGACGTGATAATCACGTTTCGCCGTGGCATTAGTTCACGTCGCGACATGCCTTAAGGACTTCACGCTGTGTTGACTCTTCCGATCCTTTTTGACCCCTTTTTCTCCGACAATATAAAATAACAATTTGTAGTATCAATTGTCCTTAGAGAAATTATAATGCAATTAATGTCAATTTGCAACAATTTTACTAACAAATTGCAAATAATATGAGCTCACTATAAGGAACTAATTTAAGCACAAAAGTCATAATTAGGAGTCAAAAAGTGCATTAATTGTTATGAAAATGCAGCCAATTAATGATGTAAACTTAGGCTCAATTAAGATGGTAGGGACCATTGTGGAAGGATATGAAGAATATTTGACTTAGGTTTATTTGCGAACACATGATATTCACAACCAAGGACATCTAGTAGGCGATTGACAACTAATGAAGTCAATGAGCTTTGGAGCATAGTGCATACATTGGCAACTCAGTTGCAACAGTCGATGGAGTATATAGCTCAACTCCGTAATGAGATGGATGAGATGAAGAGTAAGAGTAGCATCTCATCGCAACAATCAGAGCAGCTGCTGTCACCAAATCAATAGTATATTTGTAGTCATTTCATTTGAATTACAAATACTTATTTATGTACATTTTAATGTTTTTATTATCAATTAAGATAATTTTAACTTTATATCAACAATCAACTTTCTGTTTAAACAATTTAATTGTATAAACAAATCAAAATATTATGCACAGATAATTCATAACTGTTTAAATTATGCATTAGCCATAAGATCATCAAATAAAATTTAATGATGGGATTCTTTTTAAAAAAATTTAAAATATTTACCGACGAAAAATATAAGTACGTCGATAAAATCAATTATATTTCCTGACAGAACACAACAAACTGTTGGTAATATTGACATTCCGTCGACAACATTATTGACAGGATTTGCCGCATAAAAGTTTTCATCATACACACCGACAAAACAATCATAATCGTCGGTAATGTTGTAATAAAATTATCGACAGAATAACCAATACTGTCTGTAAATCTACCAACTGACAAATCTTGACCGTCGGAACATCACCGACAGTCGACTGAACAAACAACTGTCGGTATATTCACCAACAGTAACATAAAACGTTCATTGGTAAATTTACCGATAGACTTTTTGTTATTCGTCAGAAATTATTACCTACAACCGTTTTTACGACGCCTTTATTTGTCAGTAAATTATGTCGCCAATCTGTCTTCTCGACGGAATCCTTAGGTTTTCCATCGGTAATATCCGTCACTAAACGACAATTTTCTTGTAGTGAAAAGCTTTCAAAGGATATCAACAGAAATATCAAACCACATATGATTTCTTATTTTATGAATTTTGTTTTATTATTCAAGTTATTCAATTATCAGGATTTGATCAAAAACTATAAAAATTTTATTTTTTCACTGTGTTCATAATTCGATCACGGTTAGCTTGCAACAAATATAACCCGAGAAATAGAAAGCATCAATAACTGATGACGTCCAATGCTACATGAGCATAGGTTAATCCACTTTAGGTCAGATGAGTTATGACTGACTAGCCAGGTAAATTGGAGTAGTTAATGTTTCTAATCAAGGGAAGAACATTTTGATGAAGAAACTCTGAATACTTTGACTATTGAGTCTAAATATCAATAGGAAGAGATCAAATTCAAATGATTTTAACTCACTTCGGTTCAAAAACTTAAAAATGTTGCAATTAATGTTTTCACAAATGTGGTGGGAAATGATCAACTTCTTTTTGTGCGCGAGGGTAAACCTAGACCAACTTATGGCCCTTCAGTTTTTTTTACATGGATGTAAGAAGGGCTGATCAACCATAATTCTCATATATACATACGAAAATTCAATCGCATAGCTACATGGTTTGGTCCAGAGTATTATCACTGCATTTGCGATTTGTCTGTTCTCAAGTACTTTTCTTATCGCATTCTAGCCCAGGTGCGGTAACACTGTTTATTTTTATATGCTCTGGATAACCCAGTTGGGGTTAGAGGAAAAGATAAATGCTCTAATTAAGGCTTGACATGATTAATAGTTACTAGACACAAAAAACCATGCAATGTATCTTACTAAGCCTAAGCTCACACAAAAGTTTACAAAAAAAAAAGAACTCATTATTTAATAGTTACTGGACACAAGTTTTGATGTTATAGCCAAAGACATGAATTACCACATCATCATGATTGGATGTTAAAGTTTCTAAGCTTCTATGTTTAATAAAAAACTTTGATTAGCTTTATCAACTTTTCTCCCTCTAATTTCTCTCTCTAGAAAGATAAGCATCTTCATATTGTTTTTCAAGTTGTTTTTTGGTATTTTCTGATACATGATCTGGGGAATCATGGAGACTCTAGAATAGGAGGAGCACCACTCCAAACGAGGGCGCACCCGCAAACGTGACGACAAACAACCCCCACGTCCCAAGCAGTCCTACAGCGCAGCGTTAACAGGAGACGCGCTAAACACCAAAACAACTGAGGACAGCTCCTGGTCGAACGAAGAGCTTATCGAAATTGAAGAAGGAGATATTATCCAACTGTCGGGGGAACTAGGGGCAGATTAACGCTCTCTCACAAACTAAAGACAAAGTTGGATAATCAATGGGCCAAATCAGTAGTCGTGAAGTTACTCGGATGCCAGATTAGTTATCGAATCCTCAGTACCCAACTACAGACCATGTGGAACCCACAAGGCCCCATGAAGGTTGTGGCCCCATGAAGGTTATGGACTTAGAGAATGACTACTTCCTCTGCGTTTCCTGGAAGAAGAAGACTACTTAAATGCTTTGACTCAGGGACCATGGGTAATCTTCGGGCAAGTGCTTTCAGTCTAACGATGGGTGCCTTCCTTCTGCCCCTCACAAGGATAGATCAACCGAGCAGTGGTGTGGATTAGGTTCCCGGATCTGTCTATAGCGCGATGCCATCTACAGATCCTTACAGCACTGGGAAATCTAGTGGGAAACATGGTGAAAATCGACGAAACCACACTGCAAGTTCATAGGGGTAAGTTTGCAAGATTATCGACGAAACCACACTGCAAGTTTATAGGGGTAAGTTTGCAAGATTAGCAGTAGATATAGGCTTGAGTTCTCCTCTACGAACCAGTGTGGAACTTGATGGAGAGACGATGATGGCGGCCTATGAAAGGCTAACGCAACTCTGCTACACGTACTGGATGGTCGGCCACGAAATTTCCACCTGCCTGAAGCATCCACAAGCTCCACCTGCATGTCCAAAACTGATAGCTGATGTCGAAGATGCAACGATAGGGACGAGCACCATAGCTACCATAGCCGAAGGCCAGCCAACAGGAGCAAACAGGCTAGAGAACAGCCAACAGGAGCACTATAGCTACCATTGCCGGAGGAGTTCCCAGGGGGTTTTGCCGGAGGAGTTCCCAGGCTAGAGAAAATCAGCAACAGGATTAAGATACCCCCTATAATTCCAATACAACCCACAATCCTGGATAAACATCTAGCGATTGAAATGTCTTCCTATTTAGAAATGATATGTGATAGTCAAGTTATTGAGGACAATGAGCTGGTTATTGCGGAGAGACTCCAATTGATGGAAGAAATTGAGCATCAGGAGGAAAGTGATCGAGTCAGGGAAGGAACCGCAAATCCCTCCTGCATCTCCAAATCTTAAAGCAGAGTCGGTTGTGTTGAATGACACACCTCAAATGTGTCATGACGAGGAGATTACAACTTAGCAACAGGGTAATGGAAACACCAAAAATCACGCAGGAGGTACAGCTTTTAATCAGTCTGTAGAGTAGATTGTTTCCTTTTTGTTTTTTTTCCTTATGTCAATCATAATATGGAACTGTAAATGTTGGACCCCAAACTGTCGTGAAAGATTAGAACTATTGAATGAGAAATTTTGGTGGTTAGTCACGAGTTAAGAACAAATGAATGAAGAATTTTTGAAACAAGAAATGATAGACAAGAGTAAAGTAGGGAATGAGAAATGTGAATAGATTCATGATTTGCTATAGTGTTTTTGGTGGATAAGAGATTTTTGAAATAGAAAGAAGTCAGGTGAAAGTTAGCAGTAAAATGAAAGCAATATTTGTGTAGTATATTGATAAAGAATAGGTACATATATGTATATTCTGTTATTCGTGTTCATGATTATTCATGGATTTTGATTTCCTTATGGAAGGCATTGATCTGAAATGAAGTTAAGAATGAAGAGTGTATAAAGTAGAAAAAGGTGATCATGGTATGAGTTATGTTAAGGAGAGATTTGGAAACAAATTTGGTAGTGATATGGAAAATATTCACTACGTATGCTTCAGTCTTTTAGCCACAACGTTTTCTCTAGTTGTCCAAACTAGATGATTCTTGATTTCAATTGGATTAAACTAGAAACATATGGCTACATTTCATACGAAGACATCGAATTTCAATGTGTCTTTAAGAGTCTCAAAATTTGTCATGAAGTTAAGAATTGGGTGCAGTACGTTGGTGTATGAATGGAAAAGCTCATCTTCGAACATTAGGGGCAAATTTGGAATTGATATAAATAGATCTGAGTAACGTTGCCTTCTGTAAAGTTGTAGATCTTTCTTTTATCTTTCCAACGGTATATAGCATAAAAATTTTAGACATTTGAGCTGAAAGTTATGACCTTTATAAGTGGAGACGTTCTGGAGAGCAAAGTAAGACGAAGTTACTGTTCATTCATTCCGTCTCAGTATGACGTCATCATCGTCTTAGTATGACATCAACATCGTCTCAGTTTTGTTCCGTCTCAGTTTTGCTTCCGTCTCAGTATGATGTCATCATCGTCTTAGTATGACGTCAGTATCGTCTCAATTACTGTTCATTTCTATCGTCTCAGTTACTGTTCATTCCTATCGTCTCAGTTACTGTTCATTGTCTCAGTTACTATTTATCATCATCTTCTGTTCTATTTTTGACCCCACAGATGAAAGAATTTGTCTTCGAGATCTTCATGAGAGTTGTAGCTCTTGAAGTCTTCTTTCTAACCCTCTAAAGAACACCTTAATCCAATATATGTAGGGAAAGTTATGGCAATTTTTCCAACCTTGTATTGTCTGATGATGTCACTTCCGTCTCAAAATGACATCATATATTCTGTTATATTTTTGACCCCTCATATGAAAGAATTTGTCTTTTATGTCTTCATGAAGTTGTAGCTCTTGAAGTCTTCTTTCCAACCATATAAAGAACGCCTTAATCCGATATCTATAGGAAAAGTTATGACAATTTTCCCAACCCTGTATCGTCTGATGACGTCACTTCGTCTAAAAATGACGTCATATTGTCTGTTCTATTTTTGACCCCTCAGATGAAAGAATTTGCCTCAAGGTCTTCATGAGAATTGTAGTTCTTAAAGTCTTCTTTCCAACCATATAAAGAACACCTTAATCCGATAACTGTAAGAAGTTATGGCAATTTTCCCAACCTTGTATTGTCTGATGACGTCACTTCGTCTAAAAAATGACGTCATATCGTCTGTTCTATTTTCGACCCCTCAGATGAAAGAATTTGCCTCAAGGTCTTCATTAGAATTGTAGCTCTTGAAGTCTTCTTTCCAACCATATAAAGAACACCTTAATCTGATATATGTAGGGAAAGTTATGGCAATTTTTTCAACCTTGTATCGTCTGATAACGTCACTTCGTCTCAAAAATGACGTCATATCTTCTGTTCTATTTTCGACCCCTTAGATGAAAGAATTTGCCTTCTAGGTCTTCATTAAGTTGTAGCTCTTGAAGTCTTCTTTCCATCCATATAAAGAACACCTTAATCCGATATCTGTAGGGAAAGTTATGGCAATTTTTCCAACCTTGTATCGTCTGATGACGTCACTTCGTCTAAAAAATGACGTTATATCGTCTGTTCTATTTTCGACCCCTCAGATGAAAGAATTTGCCTTCGACGTCTTCATGAGAGTTGTAGCTCTTGAAGTCTTATTTTGAACCATTTAAAGTAGACCGCAATCAGAAATGTTTACAGAAAGTTATGGTTGTTTCCCCGAAATAGGTTCAGTATGATTGAGTTCACAAATATGGTTGCTTCATTTGACCATAACTTCTTCTCTAGACCTCAAAATGACTTGATTCTTGAACCATTGGATTCGTAAGACTTTTCTCTACCTCTACACCAAAAATAGAAGCTACTTAAATGAAATAGGAAAGATTGAGTGAAAAGAGTATGACAGGTACAATGAATGTGTTCTTAAATAATATGAACTGGTGTTATTATACTGAATATACTTCAGTATTTTGATGATTTCGGGATCAGTAGAACTCCAAATGAGATTATTTCTGATTTGTGGTAAACTAGAGACATGGAGCTACAAATGGTATGAAGAAATTAGAATTTATTTCAGTCTCTAAGATGTTTAAAATTTCATATAGAAGTTGTGCATAGTATACTGTTATCGATAAGAGCAGACCAAGAATGTTTGAAGTATATTTTTTGAATCACTGAACCAAATTGAATGATTTCGGTGACATCAGAAACTTAAGTCAATGGGGGACATTTTCTAGAAGAAAGTGTTATGTCAGAATGTTCAAGGGTATTTTTGGCAGGACACTTAAATTTAAAAGAACATAAGCCTATAAGGAAGGATAAGATAGACTTTTTGGACTCATTAAGGACATAATTGAAAGAAGAAGTATTGTCTTACTTATAAATAAAGGAGAAACGTGAATGAGAAGATTCTAGAGAAACAAAATGTGTGGATAAGGAAAGAGTGTCATGAAGAGAGAGAAATATGAAGAGAAGAAGAGAGAGAAAGAAAGAAGAGAAACAAGCTAGGGTTTTAATTTCCTTAGCCTTCAAGAGAGATTTTGAGGTTATTCAAGAGGAGAAAAAGGTTGAGGAAGAGAAGAGCTTCCATTTGAGCTAAGGATCTCTTCATTTGGTGGAGAATGAAGGTAAGATCATTTTGAAACTTTTAGGTTTTTGAAAGGATTTTAGTTCATGGAGTTTAAAAAATATTTGGGTTTAAGTATTTTGGAACCAATTTTAGTGATTGTGCTTTATGGGATTTTCAGTTGAAAACCCTATTGAGTGGGATTTTTGTTATTGTATGAAGGGATCAAGAGAGACAAGAGGAACAAAAGAAGAAGCATTTTCTCAAGTCTTTAAGCAAGGAAATCAAGGTGGGTACATGTTTATAAATAGAATAAATAAGCTACTACTGGTTTCTTTAAATCAAAGAGATTTTCTGATTTTATTTGCATCATAAGTGCTGCATTATTGTTCATGACTGATTTGTGAAATCTGCTATTTGTTTGTTACATGATTTGATGATGTTTTTCAAAAGGAAAAGACCATGAAAGTGATATTTTGAAAAAGATGCATGTTTTTGAAAGCATGTTTTCAAGAAGGGT
>JANKOE010000006.1:8855960-8888944 GCA_026284465.1 Erythroxylum citrifolium | reverse complement strand
CATTCCTACATTCACTAGGCATACCTACCATAAGTTGGCAGCACTTACTTCTTCAATGTTATGCAAGAATAATCATTTATATTCAAGTCAAAATCAAGCTAAAACATTCATTCACACTACTTCATCAACTCTTACTTAAACCTAAACCTTATACCCACCAATTCAAGCAATATTTGCCATCAAATTAAAGCATCAATAAACATACTAAACACACCATAACTCCCATTAAATGCTTCTAACTACCATGGCATTAAAATCATAATTAACACATCATTAAAACATCATTTCAAGCTTAACTAAATCACTTACCTACTTAAGCTTCCACTCTTCAAGTCCTTTCAATTCTTTACTTCCTACCCTCTCTAACAACTTCTCCTACCACCATGCACTTGAAAGTTCTTCATGGCAAGAACACAACTTGGTTACAAGTAGAAGAACTCTTGAGTTTTTAGGATTTCCTTAAGGAAGAAAGAAGGAAAAACAATGGAGAGGCAAAAAGGAAGAACTAGGTTTCGGTGGAATAACAAAACAAGCAAAATCAAGTCATTCTTTTCTTCTTTTCAAGGCAAAACCGTGGGAGAGGATAACTAAGCATTAAATGAAGGATAGGTGGCCTTATGGGATTTGTCCAAAAATGAGAAGAAAAGTCAAATTAATAATACTTTAATCCTGATCAAAAATTAACCCAATCAACTTCAATGACCCTAATTTCACTCCCAAAATAATATACCCAATAGTACAGTGCCATTGGGTAGCAATTTTCGCTACCGAAAATCGACCGGTTCGCCACTTGGCGATTTTTTCGGTCCGAAAATTTTCTCCGGAAAATTCTAGAAAAATTCCTAAAAATCCCTTAAAATAGAAAACACTCAATGGCGCACTCAGAATAATTTTTCAAACACATTAACCACGTTAATCACAATAAAATTACATTAGGCACGAAAACTGGGAATGTCATGTATGCATGTACAGTAATTTCATGTACACAAATGTTACTGTGTACCAATCCTATAATGCATGAGCAGTCCTATGCAATCCCAATCTATCCCATCCTATGCCAATTTATCATTCTACCCTTCCAATTGAGGGTGGGATGTTACATGCAATCAAAGAAAACCCGTCAGTTATATGTCCGTAAGAAGCAGAGAGGATGTTAATGACCTCGAGCGAATCGACTTCAACGATAACACGTCGGAACCCCAGGTCCTAGGCCAATTGGAGGCTAGTGAACACGCCCCAGCATTCTGCAGATAAAGACGATCCCCTCTCAAGGAGATGCTGAAATCCACCATGTCACCGCCTATGACAATCTCGAATTAAACCTCCGTCTGTGGTTAGGAAAGGTCCAACTTTGAAGGCGCCGTCCGCATTTAATTTCACCCAACCCTTCGGAGGCTTAGACCAGCCCACAGGACTTCCCTCAGCTAGTCCCTGGCTCGGAAAAACCTGCTTTTCTAAGGCGCGAGCGTGACCAATCCAGTCTACGTAATCTAAGATGATTCGCGTACCGTCCTCTGGCCAGACAAAGCCATGTTCGGAAAGGATGTTATTTCGCCATTTCCATAAGATCCAAACGGCGACTCCGTAAATTGTGGCCAAGGCGACCCGGTTGATATGCGAGTGAGAGCTAAGGTTCATCACCAGCCAAGGCCCCTCATCCTGTTGGAAGAAATTCGCATCCACCACTTCCCTGGGAAAGTGACGCCAGAAAGTTTGCACTCGCAATAGTCACGAACTGCATGGATGGTCGTCTCTTCCTGTCCACAGAAATGGCAACCACTGTCAACAGCGATGTGCCTGACTACGTGTGGCTGATTAGTCAAAAGTTTGCAATTAGCAAGTAACCACAGGTAAGACTGAATCCGCTATGGTCTACGCCACGTCCAGATAAGCTTCCACAGCGTATGATTAATGGAGCAACCTTTCGACGTAACATTTGGACATCCACATTACAATATTGTAGACAATTTGTATCTGATCTTTTAATTATTTTTGTTATGATTCACAAGCCTCACATAATTTCTTTGGGTGATTTTACCATGTCTTATTAATATTTGAAGCCTATGAGGAGTTGATGTCATGAATTTTGACTTTGTCTTAAAAATGGAGCTCCTTTCGGTTGTTGTTTGCTCTGAGAGTTGGACGTAAACAAAATAATTCTACCACATTTATGTATATTATCTATTTTTTATATTCAATAGCAATTATGTTCATTTTTAATGACATTTATCATGTTTATAGTATGAAATTGAGCTCCGATTTTCTTTATTCTAGTGTCTCACACCTTACATGTTCAATTTATTTTTAAAGTAAGTTGGAATAACAAGTGGTAAAAGCAAGTTACAAGCCTAATACTCTAGTTTGTTCTAGATTTTGGTTATTAACCTTTTCATTTTGGCTTTTTTCTTTCAATCTCTTACAGTGCACGTCAGTGTACTTAAATTTTCTATCTATTGCTTAGTTGATTCTTCCTTGTTTTGATTCTTCAACTTTAAATATATATTATCGACTAAGTATGTATGATTGTTCATTATTGATAGCACGTGAACATAAGTTTGAAAATATATTAGGTATATAAGTTAGATAAGATTAGACTTTAGTAACATTTCACAAGGTTTAGTGATAAAAAAATGGTGATTGTTTTATACGAGTAGTATTTGGTTTATATAAACTATGTATGCTTAATATAAAATTGAAATTTATATATATAAGGTAAATGGTGATGGGTGGTTAGGATGGGAAATTAACTTTATTTTATATTGAAAAGTTTGTTTGCGAGGAAGATATGGAATATGTGGGTTAAGATATTAAAAGTTTTGACATTGAAATTTATAGGTTTTATTATTAGGACCATGAGAGGATGCTCGAGAAGCAAATAGGTTTATATATAGGGTGTTAAGTGGCTTAAATAATAGGTTGATTAAGGTGATAAGATGATATTTGGTTATGTTAATTAAACTTATCTCTTTTATTTTGGCTATATTTTGGTGCTTAAATAGGATAATTAATATTTATTTTGTTTTAGGAGGTAACAAGTAGATATTGCATCAAATTAGAGTATTATGGGTCAAAATCATGAATTTGAAAAAAGTGGACATATTATTGTAGTAAATAAGATGAGATTATGCCTAATGCCAGATTCACCACAATAGTTCAATTAAGAAACTTATTTCCATCCCTGTTATGTAGGGATTTGGATTTGATTTAGATAGAAATTTTTGCAAGATAGAAGTAGGCTAGGTTTTGAGTAGGAAAAGAAGGGAAAGATATATCAAACAACTTCTATACCTCATTCTCTTTCTTTCTTAGTAGTTTTCTTTTAATCTTTCACCATTTCCTCTATTTTTAGTGTTAAAACTAAAGCCATATGTGGCTAAACTCAAATATTCTGATTTAAAAGGATTCAAAGTTCTAGTTGTAATCTTAAGAGGTTTTGTTCTAAACTTAGATTTTTGTTTCAATTCAAATATTTCTTATTTGTTGTTATTTTATTTCATGAATATTCAGTATTGATTGATTTGACAAAAGAAGTTGAAAAATTAATTTGATGTTGACTATTCTATAGTTATCCATGAATTCAGAATTTAGTGATTTTGTAATTGTCGTAAAGAATTGGTACAGGTAACAAAAAAGTTATTTATGAAGTTACATATTTAACTCATAAGAATCAAGAAAACTAAATTAAATAGTTCTAATTATTTAATTTAGGATTTAGGATTTAGGATTTAGGATTTTCACTCAGCTTATTGATATCATTTAATTGATATGGAATACTATCATACTCAATCAATTGGTGGTAAGTTTTAGTTTGAACCAATTAATTAAGAAGATTTTGAGATTTATTATGACTCTCCTAATAGGTTTCGACCTAAATGCTTGAATTGTAAAAATTATTCTTTTTAAACCAATGATCAATGTTATAATTGGATGAGATCTTTACCTTGAATCGAAGCTAAATATCATTGAATTTCTCATTTTAATATTTAGTTGATTTATTTTGATTCCTTGCTAAATTTTGTTTATTAGTTAATTAATCATAAACCCCCTCATTTTTTTATCAATTGAAATTAAGAAACTATAACTAGTTCCACGACTACCATAAGAATTTAGAGAATTAGAATTAAGTTTGAGGATTTCAACAACTCGATCAGAAGGTAAAAAAAGAGCGATGCTTGTGTGATGGAGATATATAAGTTCATTGCAAAATATAACATGATAGAGATCTATATTGATTATAAATCCAGTTTGCTACATTTAGTACCAGTGACGGATACACAGTGGGGGCAGTGGGGGCAATCACTGCCCCAAAAAATTTTCCTAAAATTTCATGTAATTTTTTTTTTAGTTTTTGCCCCCACAAATTTTTTTTGAAGCTTTGACCCCACTGAAATTTTTGTTTGCCCCCACTGGAAAAACTTCCTGGATCCGCCCCTGTTTAGTACAAAATATGGATGTCAAAGTTGGTGTTGAATGTTTTGATGATGTTGTTGATGTTGAAGTTATTACTAGGATTGCAAATTACGTCCCTGTCAATATCACTTAATTCATTATTGTATAATCTATAAATGAATATGAAGTTGAGCAACAATTGATAGGTGTATGTGACAATGAATTTTATCTAGCTAATGAATAAGAGAATATATTTTTTTATGTAAGGATTAAAGAGGAGCTTGATTCAGGTTTTATTGATGAAGAGTTAAAATTGTCTGGAGATTTAGCTATTTTATTTAAAAAGGGACAACTGAAGAAAAATAATCAAGAGCAATGTCTATAATATGTTAAAAAGAAAGATAAATGCAGCAAATGATGAAGTTGATAATAGTGACATTGATGTACAAGATGACAATATGACATATTAGTTTGAGTCAAATGACAATTGTGGTTTGAAGAACAAGATGGTTTAAATGTTGAAGAGGGGTTAGGACATAAATCAAAATTTTATAGATTCAACCTTCATAAGGTAAAGATTGAGATTCAACTTGGCATATTGTTTAATGATTCTAACCAATTCATGAGAGCCAAATGCGTAAGTACTAAATCATACATTTAAGCCAACTTGGTGAGAGATTTAAATAGTTTATAATTAAATATTTTTAATATTTTTGGTCATTTTTAATTTAGGCACCATTGGTATTGTGGATTAAGTATTAACATATATATACGAAGATAAAAGTTCTTTAGCAAAAGCAAACATGTAATCCTATTTTTTATTAACAAAAATGTGGGTACAAAGTGACTTCCAAATAATTACTTCAGTGACCTCCCATGACTCACTATATGGAAGCTAGCAAATGTTTGTTTAGAAAGATTTGAGACTCGATGTTGGGTGCAGTATTTGTTATAGGGGTAGAAAGTTTGTGATAGAGTAAATGTAATGAGGTGTAAAAGCATAATATGACAAGTAATGAGATTACATGAAAGAACTTTTAAGGTTAAATCCTGGTAATGAAGATAAATTGGTTGTTGAAAGGCCATCACTTAAAGATGATTTAGAGCTATGATTTGATATAATGTATGCATTTTAAATGTTGCAAGAAATGGTTCTTAGTTAGTTGTAGAAGGTTGATCAGACTAGATGGTTACTTTCTTAAAGGTATTATAGAAGGTGAGTTATTGAAAATAGTAGAAAGAGATGCAAATAATCAAATGTTTCATATGATATGAGAAATAGTTCATATTAAAATAGTAGGCACTTAGATTTGGTTTTTATAGTTGTTGAAGAAAGACTTGGATCTAAAAGATAGAGGTGGATGGATATTGATTTTTGATCAATAAAAGATTTAGTATGAACTTTATTAGTTTTGATAACACGGATTTTCTCATGTTAGTTTTTTTACTAAATTTTGTCAATTGAATGTTACATAGTGTTTTGTGAAGGCACTTTATACGCAGTTCTTAAGGTTTTAAGTAAGGTCTTATGGAAGACAAATTTTTGTTAAGTGGAGAAAGAGGGATGATAAACGACTCAAATTGGAAAGACTATTATGCAATGTTGTAAGTCATCTAAAAACTTGAATTAAATTATTAAAAGCATATTTCAACTATTCATTCAAGTGTTATATTGGGGACAATAATATTTGTGAAGCAGTTAATGAAATTATTGCTGAAGTTTGGACAAATAACGTTATCACATTGCTTGCAAAAATTAGGGTGTTTTCATAAAGAGATTAGTTGAAAATAGAAACATGGCATGTAAGTGGATAAACTACATTGATTCAAGAATTAAAAAAAATTGAGAGTTAATAAGGAGTTAAGTATTAATTATGAATTTAAGAGTAATAGTACTAGTAGATTTGAAGTAATACATAAAAAGAATTAAGCATGTTGTGAATTTGAGACATAAGACATGTAGTTCAAGGAGAGAGATTTTGGCCTAACTAAACATGGACCACCATTATTACCTTTGTGTAGGAAAATACCAAGAAGGCCAAAGAAGAATAAAAGAAAAGAGGATTGATCGAATTTCACTAAAGACAATAAGTTGTCAAGGATATGAATAAAAATGAATTGTCAAACATGCCTTTAATAAAAATATAATAACACTATATGTCCAATGAAAAGTGTCACAACAAGCATTTTTAATGAAGGCAGAGATGATAATATCTCTTTGGGTGATCTTAGCAAGTCTGAGAAATTTCGTAGCTTCACTTGTTGTCGACAGATCACAAGAGAAGAAATTAAAGGAGTTTTGAAGAAGATAAAAAGTGGAAGGGCAGTAGGACCTGATGAACTATTCGTAGAGGTGTGGCAGATTCTAAGAAAATAGAGTCTTAATTAGTTAGCTAAGCCTTTTAGTGTAATCCTCAAGTCTGCCAAAATGTTGGATGAGTGGAGACTTAGCAAGCGAATCCCTCTCTTCAATAACAAATAGGACATCCAAAGTTGTAAAAATTATGAACGCATCAAACTACTCAGTCATAATATGAAGTTATAGGAGAGGGTGATTGAGAAAAGAGTAAGAAAGGGTGCACATATTTGAAGAACTAATTTGGTTTCAAGTCAGGAAAGTCCACGATAGAAGCTATACACCTCCTTAGACAATTACAAGTAAAGACAACGGGAATTATATATGGTTTTCATTAACTTAGAAAAGACTTATGACAAGGTATCTAGAGAAGTCAAGTGTAGAAGTTTAGAAGTTAACAGAGTTCATATGATATATATTGGTTATTAGGGATATATATGAAGATATTAAGACTAAAGTAAGGATAACAAGAGGATATATAGAACATTTCTCTATCAATATCGGGTTACACCAAAGATCTTCGTTGAGCCCCTTTCTGTCTATGATAATGATAGATAAGCTCATCAAAAATATCTAAGGAGATATATTTATTTATTGATGATATTGTTTTAGTAGATGAAAAAAAAAAGTTGTTGTCAAGCTAAAACTTTTAAAGGATATATTAGAATTAAAAAACTTTTTTAAGCAGGTAACATCTGATGTGAAAATAAAGCTTAGTTTAGAAATCATACCACGTAAAGATTATTTTAAATATCTTATGTCTTCATCCAAAATAATGGTGAAGTAGATGAAAGATCATAGAGATGTGCATTAAAGAGTTTTCCTTGATAAGAAGAAACTGTTTAAGCTCAAAAGAATATTGTCCCTCCCGCCACGTACTTTCCATTGACAAGACATAAATCGAATTGTCCAGAAACTGCTACGTTCATCGAGGGAAGAGAGAGAGAGCAGCTGGTAAATGAGGACACGGTTGTCGGAAATTGAGGACGAAGATGAGCTCGACGAGGAACCAGGGGAAGTGATCGAATCGGCGCCGCCTCTCAAAGTAGGTGAAGAGAGAGAGCTTAATAACTCTGGAATCAAGAAGCTGCTACTCCAAAAGGGGGTTGGCTGGGAGACCCCTGAGTTCAACGATGAAGTTACTGGTACCCAAATATATGCATGAATAAGATCCTTCATTATACTCGCAAATGTCTGTGATATGCGTTTAATCAGTTTCTATGATGCATTACATTTCTAGTTTTAATGGAATGAGTTTAAAACGCAGTTCATTATGTGGGAACTTTGCTTGATGGGACGAAGTTCGACTCTACAAGAGATAGAAATGTACCGGTCACTCTCAAACTGGGTAAAGGTGAGACATTTTTGTCTCTTCTTGGGCTTGGTTGAATTCGGTAGTTTTAGTTGGTTCTTTGTTTTTGCTTGATTTTTCTGTGTTTTTTAACAGGTGAAGTGGTGACTGGGTTGGATCATGGAGTTATTACCATGAAAAAGGGTGAACGCTCGTTGCTTACATTACCTCCTGAGATGGGCTATGGAGTTGCTGGTCGGGAGGGCGTGCCTCCAAATTCGGTTGTTCAATTTGAGGTTGAATTGGTTTCTTGGATAACAGTGGTGGATGTGACCAAAGATGGTGGTGTTGTTAAGAAAATTATAGAGAAAGGAAAGAGGATGGAGCATCCCGGTGACTTAGATGAAGTTCTTGGTACATTGATCTTTCGTTATGTATATGCTTTTGTTTCCTTGTTGGTCTTAATGTGTCCCAGCAGACTGATGTGGTTTGGTTTTGATGCAGTGAAGTATCAGGTGACCCTTGCTGATGGTACAATTGTTGCCAGTACACTGGAGGAAGGGATTGAATTTCATGTTAAAGATGGTAATGCTTATGAATAGAATTATATGGTAAATATTTCACAATATCAGTCATTTCTGGATGATGCTGATCTCTGCAGACTGTTGACTAATCATTACAGACCATCTGTTTCCTGCATTGCCGAAAGCTATCATAACCATGAAAGGAGGAGAGAAGGTTAAAGTAATTGTTCAGAGTCAATGTATGTGGCACCACTGTTGTAAATAAATATCCTATATCCTATATCCTATATCTCATTAGTCTTTTGTTTTCTTCTATGATGTATATGTATTAATTTCAAATGATTAGTTTTAGTTACTTTTGATTGGATTAATTCCAGTATTGAACGGTAATAAACAATTGTGTGATCTTAAAGGGGAGGCAAAACTCATGATATTTGTCTTTTAAGTTATAGCTGACATCTGTAATTTCATTATCTTTCCTATTATGATATAGAAGTTAGGAGATTTTTGCTTGTGGGTGAGCTTCAAGAAAGTATTTTTTCTTAATCAATGTGGAGTTGAAAAGGTAACCATCTTTACGGTGTTCAAAACTAATATTCAATTTCATTTCTGCAAGTAATGGCTTAACAAGCCACCCTTTGGAGTTGTCACGATTCATTGACGTTGCTGCAACATTCTCTTACACTGTGTGTAAATTGTAATGCAAAGTCAATATCAGAAGTTGATCTATCCCATTCCTACTGACATTTCTGTCTGTTGAGACTTTATTTTATGTGTTCCCAAAGCTGCTAGCCTATTGTATAGGTAGTTAAGTTATGTCCTTAGTTATGTATTCATTTCTGGCATATAACTGTGTTTATGATTGTCCTAATGTGGGATTTGGGCAAAAGAGGCAATTATAGCTGTCCAAGTTCTGTTGTCGTCATGTTATGGCAATTTGTATCTAGTTGGAATTTCAACTCATGTAAATCATTAAGTTGGTTGCTATCCAAGGGCCTTCATGCTTATACCTTTAAGTGGGAAAAAAATGCAGATGCTTTTGGGGAAGAAGGGAAAGATGTTGGTGATGGGATCATTCATCCGATTCCACCAAATTCTGTAGTGAACCTTGATTTGGAGTTGGTCTCCTTTAAGCCTGTTGTTGATGTCACTGGCGATGGCAAGGTATGTAAAAAGATTCTGAAAGAGGGAGAGGGAACCTTGGTTGCAAATGAAGGTGCATCTGTGAATGGTAAGTGCATTGATTAATACATGCTGTTATTTGAGCAACTACCTTTGTGGCATTTCATACTGCTTACGTGGATCTCTATGATGGAATCAACAGTAAGTGAAGGCTTTAAGTTTCATATTATTAGTGGAAGAGAATCTATACATTTCGTATGTAGTGAGATAATCTGCCAACTAATTTTGTTGGAAGTTTTCTCATGAAAAGTGTAGCTTCCTAAATTTGTAATAGATGATTGTACCTTTATCAACAATGTTTGTCGTTTAGATACTCATTTCATGGTGCAGTTAGCTATGCAGCTAAGTTACAAGATGGAACTATATTTGAAAAGAAAGGAATTGATGGAGAGCAGCCTTTGCAATTTCTGACAGATGAAGGTTAGTTTATCTCATATGCTTTTTTTGCTTTGGTCATTAAGAAGATCTGGGAATGAAATACGTTTGCTTTTATATATGTAGAACAAGTTATCTCTGGTTTAGACAGAGCAGCAGCAACAATGAAGAAAGGCGAGCAGGCAATCATAACTATAAGTCCTGACTATGGTTTTGGAGGTGTTGAAGTGAAGAAAGATCTTGCTACTGTGCCTCCAAATTCATTGTTGGTTTATGAAGCTGAAATGTTAGATTTTGTTAAGGTACTGCTTGTGTTATTATGCAGTATAGTAAAGAGAGTATGCTCGGCTATCTTTGCAATGATCATGTAATACACAGTACTTACTAACTCTGCATCCTTCCATACCGCTTCAACCAAAACAACTATTGAGGTGCTTTATTATGTAACGTGGGTCATCCTATCGGTATATTTCCTGATGGTTGATTAACAGGAGAAAGCACCGTGGGAGATGAATAATCAGGAGAAAATTGAGGCCGCTGGAAGGAAAAAGGAGGAAGGAAATCTATTGTTTAAAGGTGAAAAATATGAACGAGCATGGAAGAAGTATGATAAGGTAACTTGGTTTTTAGAAATTTGGAAAATTTCCCGAATGATGTTCCCTAGGTGTAAATGTTCAGAAATTTCTGGGTACTTTTTGAGTAACGTTTTTTCCCATTCCATCAGGCGGCTGACTATGTTGAAGAAGAATCATCCTTTGGGGATGATGAGGAAAAGCTAGTTAAAGTATTAAGAGTATCTTGCTGGCTGAATGGTGCTGCTTGTTGTCTTAAACTTGTTGATTTTCCCAAAGCAATCGAACTATGTTCAAAGGTAAGTGCTAAATTTAAAAGCATTTTCAATATCTTTCTAGAATTTTTAAAAGCAAATCACCAAATAGTTTATTTGTCACACTTTTGGGTGTGACTTATGGAAGTATTTTGCTGTTGACGCCGGTGAATGCTGAGATATCTTTGTGCATGGGATCTCCCAAGTTCACTAACAGTATTATGATGATTATTGATGCTCCTCAGGTTCTAAATATTGAGTTCACCAATGTAAAAGCTCTTTACAGGAGGGCACAAGCATACATACAAACTGCTGATCTCTTCCTTGCTGAATTGGACATCAAGAAAGCTCTTGAGGTGGACCCTCATAATAGGTATTGGAAGACATTATTACTGCTAAATTAAAAAAAATGCACCATCTTGTATCATTCACTTTTATTGTTCCCTTTTCAGGGAGATCAAGTCACTTAAAAAGAGTCTGAAACAACTTCAGGTTGAAAGCAACAAGAGGGATGCAAAGCTTTACTCAAAAATGTTTTCTCGAATGTCGACCGACCCACCTCTGGTTACAAAGGTATGTGATTGTACTGTCACTGAAAATTTACTTCGATACTTGCACTTCAAAATCTATTGTTAATACTTGTGGGGCCGTTGTTGACATTTCTGGTAGAAATTGAAAGTTGAGAGAATAGAGGATGAAAAGAGATGAAGAAACCATCGTTATGGGCATGGAGAAAGTTGCTGATAGTTCAGGTCCTGAAAACAGAATGATTGTGGACACCTGTTGAAGAATTACCTTGATATGGCGGTACTTTAAGTATAGTTTTCTTCTTTGGTTACAAGAAAGCATGAAAAAGAGATAGTCGAGCATTTACATCCATGTAATGGTGATTTTGGCTATAAAAGGAAGGATTATTAGCTGTGTATCTTAAGCTAATTTTTTTCTCATTGGCATTTCACAAAGAACATGTACTTTGTTTTGTAACCTCTTCAAATAAGGTGTTCATTACCTTAAATTTTACTTTTTCCTATAATTGTCCCTAGTTTAGTTTTTCTGGTATTAACGAGGATATTTCTGACATTGGATAGGGAACTGAATTGACTATCACCTTTCAAGATACTCTTTAACACCAATTGACCGGTAGGAGCACCCAGTCCCATGATTCAACCCTATGCTATTTAGGCTCTTGTTGCAATCATCTGATTGCATTTTTTGTTAATTGATTTTAATAATGGTTATTTAACAGTTGATTATATTAGTTGATTTCAATCGTACATAATATTAACTGTTTATTAAAGATGATTGATAAAATTAATTATTTAGTAGTAACTAATGTATGATAAAATTAGTTGTTTAGTATTGACTGTTTAAGTGTAAAATGACTTATAAGGACGTGACGTAAAAAAAAAGAATTTAAAAGATTATGATTAAATATTTAATTTTATAAAAATTTAAGATTTTAACTCTAATAAAGAATATAAATTTTTTAAAAATTTTGTTATCATAATATACTTTTTATTTTGTAACAAAAAATTAATCATTATAGCATAATTCAAAAATTATGGAAGGAGAGTATAATTGATTTTTTAGCGATTAATTTTAGCTGATTATTAAAAAAGTCTCTTATAAAGCTTTTAAAAATTAACTTATTGAAGTTAAATAAACTAACTAATAAATTGTTTATTAAATATATCAATAATTTTTTAAGATAGTCAAAAAGTTAACTTTTAGTCGATAAATTAAAAAATAGCTTATTAGTAACACCTCTTTAATATTGGTTGTAGATAAGATTTAATAAAATAAGAAAAAAAAACTAATTAATCAATGGTAACAAAAGATAGAACTGATTAATCTTAGCAGATTGTCTGATCTCCTAATTTATATTACATAAAATGTCTGACATAATCTCATAACATGGTAAAAGTCTTGAGTAATCCCAGAAAAAGGTGTTCAGGTTTATCAACGAGTTAATCGTTATTAACTCATCCCGTCATGGAAGTTGACAATTGGTTCCCAATTACGATGGCTGACACGTTTTTTATTATAATCATTACACTCTGATTTATTTTTGTTTTTGTCGCTTACTAACAAATTAGCAAAAGACAAAATCAAGCGAAGCCTCCTTGCCTAATTGTAAAGAATATTTTATCTACCATTGAAATTGATGAACAAATGTGTAGCAAAGTCCAAAGGAAGAGGCAACTCCTAGTCCTACCCCCTCCCAAAGTGTTCTGTTTTTGTTCTTGGACTCGTTCAGCTTCATGAATTTTCTTTTCTTTTCATGTCACATGTGCGAACGAAGGGGTCCATTTCCAATATTATCCAACACATGATACTATCCTACACCTCCATATTAAGCAGAACCCTAGTCCCGTGGAGTTCAGATCTCTTGTTCAATATTATGGTGTCTTATTGTGTTCAATAAATTTCAGCCATTTATTTATGTGGGGTTCGCATAAGTCTCGCATAAGTCTCGCAAAACAAATAGCTGAAATTCCATGAGATATAATAAAATAGAGTAAAACTGGACAAAAAATCTAGTTTCAACTTACGTGCACAAAAAAACGCAGACCAAGTGACTACACACCAAAATGGACCACCAACTTGAAATTATTAAGAAACAACAGCCTGCAACAACTTGCAATTGGCCAAAATTTCCAAATTTTGTCTTCTTAGTCATAAATTATAGCTCGATACCTTTGTTTTCTAGCGAATGACATGACTCGTGTTTGGTTCTAAACTGCAGCACTCTTGCTCTTGTTCCTGTCGCCTTATCACGACTGTACTTCTTTTATTACAAACCTCACACTATAGCTCGTTTTCGTCAAAGTTGCAATCCCTTACGGCTTCTCCAAAATTATCGCCAGAAGACTATATATGCGTGGAGTTGCATTTTATTGTTGAAAAAAGACAAGCAAACACTTGGTCATGGCAACCTCCAGAATTATGAACAACGCGAGTTTTTATGTTTTGTTTATGTTGTTACACTGTTGGCTGCAACTAGCAGCGTCTTCATTGGTTAATCAGCTTCCTGGTTTTCAAGGGCCACTTCCTTTTCATTTTGAAACTGGGTTAGTTTTGTTATCTTAGTTTCAGGAAGATGGTATACTGATCAGAGTTATAGCAGGAAGTTGGTTACTTACAGTTTGTAAAATGGGCAATTTTCAGTTATATTGGTGTCGGAGAATCAGAGGACGTGCAGCTCTTCTACTACTTTGTCAAGTCAGAAAGGAATCCTACAGAAGACCCTCTCGTATTCTGGTTGACTGGCGGCCCTGGATGTTCTGGCTTCTCAGGTCTTGTTTTTGAAATTGGTAAGGATTATAAGAACCAAGTTGCTTTGTTTGAGTCAAGTTTCTGTATAGTTTGCTAATGAACTGAGCGAATTCTACTCGTTTTTTAAAGGTCTTCTTTTTGTATAATACCTTATATCAATTTGGATTTCTTTGGACTCGAGAAGAAGATTCTCAAAGTTCTGAATTCTCCATAGATCTTTATGACCAATTAGTTCAGGTGATGACAATATCATATTAAACAAGATCCAAAACTGATCCAAAGGGACTTCAGCTTTTCTGGGGGGTATTTTCTTGCATGTAATAAACAAATTACAAGCTAAAAACAGCTGCTCGAGTTGATCCATGGTCAATTGTCGATGTAGGTCCACTAAATTTCAAGGTTGTGGAGTACAACGGGAGCTTACCCACACTGGTCTACAATCCATACTCGTGGACCAAGGTGATCAGATCACTTGGTAACCATATAGAGGGAGTTATTTCTCTTGATATATGTAAATATACTGACTGTTGAGGTTTCAGGTATCCAGCATAATATTTATGGATCTCCCTGTTGGGACTGGATATTCCTATGGAAGAACACCCCATGCTTTTCATTCGAGCGATTATTTGTCAGTCTCTCACGCCGATGAATTTCTGAGAAGGGTAATATATATATATATATACATACTGTTGTACAATCCCAAACTAGTTCTCAGGGGCAGCGAGGCAACAGCTTTTTATTGTTCTTGTTTCATACTGATATGCATCCTAATTGGATTGGTGTTATTCTTGCAGTGGCTAAAAGATCATCCAGAATTTATCTCAAATCCGCTCTATGTTGGTGGAGATTCTTACGCTGGCCTCACAGTCCCAGCTATAGCTAAACATATCTCTGATGGTATGCATAAAGATAAAATTGATGAAGCTGAAGCACAGTGCCCTTTTGTTCTTTGTTTGTTGATTGTTAAGGTTACGTATTTTCTGGTAACGCAGCAAACGAGGCCGGGACCACACCACCGATAAACCTCAAGGTGAGTACTCACTAGTCAAGAGTAACGTATGATACATTTGATCCCACCCTTAAAAGAGAAACGGAATTCATAGTGTCCTTCATCTTCAAATCTCTATGCAAAACCCCCAGTACTAGTAGTTTAGTCTAGAATTACTAATTTGATATTGGACGGTTTCAGGGAGTCCTAGTTGGAAACCCTTCGACAGATTCTACGGTGGATTACAACTCCAGGGTTCCATACGCGCATCGAGTGGGACTTATTTCTGATGAACTATACCAGGTGATGATCACAAACACTCAGTTATTAATCTGAACTCACGAGTTTCAAAAGTAGAAGATGATTAATCATCAGAAACTAGAACTTGTATTGGAGATTTTAAATTGCAAAACGAGCAATGCAGTTTCAGTTCATCTTGACATTGTAATTTACTACAACCAGTATTGTTCGTAATTGGTGCAATACTTGACAACTTGTACTTTGTTCCAGTTATTGAAGAATAGTTGCGGGAACAACTATTTCAACCCTGATCCAAGCAACACCGAGTGTACGAAACATGTGATGAAATACTACCAGGTAAGGCAAAACCCTTTCTATGTTTCTGTCCGAAGTATTATTATCAGACATATGTTGGTTGACATACATATGGTTGTGTTCACAACCTTCCAGTGTACATTTGCGATAAACCCTGTTCATATTTTGGAGCCAATTTGCGCTTTTGCTTCCCCAAGGCCAGAACAAATGCTTGACAAGAGAAGGTCTCTTTATCGAGATTACGTTCATTTGGAACAGATACTTCCTACAATTGGCTGTCGAGTAAGTAGTCCAAACTTACCCTATAAATAACATAATCATATTCTTTGTTTCACGCTGTCGCGCGTTGTTTCAGAATTATGCATATCTGCTCTGTAAGTACTGGATGGATGACAAAAATGTCCGCAAAGCACTTGATATAAGAGAGGTATGTATGTGTTATATTCAGACTTAGTCTTAAAACAAAATCATGAGAAAGACAAGACAGTAACACAAAAACTAATAACTTTAAGCAGGGGAGTATAGGGCAATGGTTGAGATGCAATTATGGAATATCTTATGAAAATCAGATCCAGAGCAGCACAGAGTATCATGCATACCTTGGGAAGAAAGGTTACCGCATACTAGTCTACAGGTTCTCACTTCCTGTATTACATTTTATATACACTACTTTCTTCATGGAGTTTGTGAATTATACATTGACATCTGGGAATTAAATCTGAAACAGTGGTGACCATGATTTGACTGTACCATATGTCGGAACTCAGGAATGGATAAGGTCCTTAAACTACTCCATTGTTAGCGATTGGCGATCATGGTGGGTCAATGGCCAAATTGCAGGGTCTGTACCAAATCTAAACCTCTGTTTTAACTTGTTTTTTTTGGCAAGTGGAAGGGTTTTCCTGCAACTTCAAGGGCAATAGTTTCATATGGTTTTTTTTTATTTTATGCATTTGAACTTGAGCAGATACACGAGGACTTACTCTAACAGGTTGACATTTGCGACTTTAAAGGTAACTGAAGGGATTTATTCTCTTCCTCTTTTCTCTTTCCCTGTGATCATTTCTGGTCCTTCTGGCTTTTGCAGGGAGCAGGTCACACCGCTCCGGAGTACACGAGACCAGAAGCTTTGGGCATGTACTCAAGGTGGATACTTGAGGAGCCTATTTAACTACGTATTCAGAGCCTCCACACAGACATTGGAGTCTATACATTTATAGCTATTATTGGGAACTCCTAACTTGGAGATGTATGATTTAAGGATAGTGCTATAATTAGTCAGAACCACTTGGATTAAGCATTAGTAAGCCTTCGACCACTGAGGCCTGTTTACCGTATCAAATGTACGTTGACCGTTGGCAGGTACGATCACTGTACCGAATTACGTTAGACCGTCAGCAAGTCTACCAAAAGGAAATAAATTAGACCTTGGTCTATTAAGGTGACGTCGTCCTTTAAAAATATAAAAATATCTTTGTGATTTTTACTTAGTTAAAAATATTTTAATATGTTAAATTAGTTGAAAAATATTATATGATGTTAATTTTTATTTATTATTTTTAACATAAAGAACTATTAAAGTTTTTATTTCTTATCTAGACCCTTTTAAAATTGACTAAGTTTCAAAAAAAAAATATTGAGCATCACTTTAATTCTAAATCCAATTTAATTTCAAATTTGTAGTAAAAAGGGTTTTAAGCTCTCTGCTTGTAATCTTATGGTGTCTTCAATTGATATGGAGCTAATGTTTTGCGTAACAAATCATACCAAAATTGAAATTGGAAGAATTAATTGTACAAAGATCTAACTTTTTATTTAGGGTACATAAAAGTGACAAATGAAGAAAACAAACAAACAAGATCATCCTCGTGATATTCTACCATGGAGCTCACAGACATGCAAACTTAAAAAGGGTTTCTTGAGGCATTAAGAGTTTTGAGAATGCCCAACTCCATAAAAGATATGGAGAGAGCAATTGAAAGTTTTCTTAATAGAAATATAAAGCAAATGGAAGTAGATGATGAAGTGAGATCGGATTACTTATGTATGGCTAGAATGACCTCTTATCACCAGATTTTGAACATTTTATAACTAAATACCTTTCTTCTACAGTGCTATCTGTTAAGATATAGGTTATGATATTTTAATATTTAATTTTGGACATTATTTAATAATTGGATTTAGTTGTGTTTAAATGAGACTCTTCCCAGACAAGTTTGAAAAGTTTAAAATCTTAATTAAGATGGTATTTAGTATGTATATCCTATTATGGGATAATGATAATCTTCTGAAAATTTAACTTAATCTTAAGCAGCTGATTGGGTTAAAATATGATTATATATACTGCTGATTTTTTGAAAGATGACGTGACTTGAGTGGAGTCCTTAGAGCTGAGTTCTTTTGTAGTCTTTATTCTTAATAGGAAGTCTTTTTGCTGTTGTAATTTTTTGTAATTGTTTTGGGTGATTTGGTTGGACAATCGGTGAGTGAGTGAAATCATATCTGCTGGATTTTTTTGTTGCTTTAGTGTGTTTTGAGGGAGCAGAATAATTGTTAATGGTTAGCTACATTCTTTCCAACTGTTGATTGAAAATTGAGGGCAAATTTAGCAGCTGGTTTTCTTGATATGTGTATGAGTTTTTGTTAAGCTGAATGTTAGAGTTGCAGTTTCAGGTGTATCATGCAACCTAAGCTGAATTGTTTGTGCTGCACTTTTCTTCGGTTATGTTGTTGGTGTGCAGCAGCTGTCATTTTTGTCTCTAGGCTTTTGTGTGTCTTTTGTTAGGTATTCTCCGTCTCTCTTCAATGATAACAGTGTGCTATGGAGAAGGTTGAAAGCATTAATTTTTGCAACCGGTTTTGCTGATGTGTGCGTGAATTTTTGGTGGCTATCTTATTGTTTATGGGATGTTAGTTTTGTGGCTACTAATTATGAGTTGTGGTGTGAAAAAATTCCAGAAGTTGCAGCTGCTATTCTTAGTCGATAGTGTGACGTTTGTTGAGTGGATTGAGTGTTGATTAGGTATGTTTTTGGTGGCTACCGATAGTGGAGATGTTGTGTGAAAAAATTTGGTAGCTGGTGTGAATTTTGCAGTTCAGATTTTTACAACGTTTCAGTGAAGAAACGTTTATTATTTTTCTGCTGCTGTGGGTGTGATGTTACGGTAATAATATTGAAAGACTACAACAGATTTATTGGTGGACAACTTTTCGATCTTTCATTGAAGAAGTTGGAATTATCAAGGAAGTTTTTTTTAATCTTAAGTGTTTTCGTTTATGTTGAATTTTGTTTAATCACTTGAGTTGTTTATTTTATTTCGTTATCATTAAACACTGTTTGAGAAAATTCTCTGTTGAGGTTAGTACGAGGTGATTATACTATTGGATGTGAATTCCTGTCACGGGTAGTGAGAACGAGGGTTGAGTGAGTCGACTTAGTAAGGCCTTGTATAAAACTATTGTCGTTAGTGAAAGTATTAAGCTGGAAGAGGGTCCCGCATACGTAGACAAAGTGTGCTGAACTGCATTAACAAATTTCGAGTGTTAATTTATTATTTCATTTTTGATTGTTTTTATTTTCGTTTTTGTTAGAAAGTTTATAACGCCTGCGACCATTCGTAATTTGTGCGAAACAATATCCTTCGGAAATTTTCAATTAATATCAGGGTGGGTCATCGAATCAAAACTTAGTATGTCAAGTTGTTTTTTTTGGCCAATAATGTCAAGTTGTTGTAGATTGGTGTTTCACAATTATGGCTATAAAAGAAGGGGCATCAATTATCAGGTCATCGTTGTTGGATGATTCCAATTATTGTGCGTGAAAATCACGAATGAGAGTCTTTATTCAAGCACAAGGAATAAAAGCGTGGAACTCAGTGTTACATGGTTAGACACATCCAGTTATAACTGATGACAAGGGAGAAGTAGTACTGAAAGATCCATCTGAGTTGACAAGGGCTGAACAAGAGAGAGCACTTGGAAACTCTCAAACTATGCATGTCATCTTTAGTGTTATTAATGAAGGTCGCTTTTCAATGATATCAGCTTGTGAATTGGAAAAAGATGCCTAAGATACTTTGCAAACTATACGTAAGGGATCGAAATCTGTGATAGGTTTAAAACTTCAGATGTTGGCTGTGAGATTTGAAGAGCTGAAGATGGATGAGAGTGAAACCATTGGAGACTTCCATAAGAGACTGCTTGACATAGCAAACCAAGCACATCAACTCGAAAAGAAATACTTTAGCATGAAACTGGTTAAGAAGTCATTGAGATCATTACCTCTAAGGTTCATACTAAAAATTGTAACAATAAAAGAAGCTCATGATATCAATGAATTTTCATTGGATAAGATAATTGAAATTCTTACCAATTTTAAGATAAATTTGTTAAGGGGCAAATAAGAGAGAAGCAAAAGATTGGCATTGCAAGCTGAAATTGGTAAAGTCGTGAATGAAATAGGAGATGAATCCGATAAGAATGAGGATATGAAGTTGTTGACAATAAATTTCAACAAGTGGTTAAAGAAAGTGAAAAAGGATAGATCCAATTTTAGGCAAAATGGTAGGAGCTCATCAAATAGTAACTTCAAACAACAAGTTAAAACTCAGAAGGGTGAAAAAAAATTCAATGTCATGAATGCCAAGGCTTTGGACATGTCTAAGTGGAATGTGTTAATACTTTGAAGAAGAGAAAAGGAAAGTCTTATACGAGCACTTGTAGTGAGAATGAATCCGAAAGTGAGTATGGTAGTGAATAAGAAGTTGTGAGTAGTGCTGCGTTAGTTGCTTTATACAACAAAAGTCCAGTTACTTGCTTAACAACAACCAAGAAGGAATAAACTAATGATAAAACCGTGGACAAATCAACCAAAATTTCAAAAAAAAATCATAGATGAATTAGCCCAAAGTTCAATTTCAGATTATGATAGTAATTAAGATTACAAGAGGGAGGATATTTGCAAAGCTTATGAGTTAATGTATGCTAAATGAGTCCAAACATGTAAGAAAAATGAGAAGTTGAAGGAGGAAAACTCTACCATAAAGAACTTCATTCAAGACCTTAAGAAGAAGTTGTTATCTACAATAGATGAGCTTAATGAAACAAAGTTGAAGCTGGTCAGTACGGAAAGGGAATAAGAATGTTAAATGGAGGTACCGAAAAGTTAAAAAAGTTGTTGGAAATTGATAAGATTAAAGGAGATCTTCTAAGGCGTTGGCTATAAAGGTGAAAGTTCTAAGTCTAATGATGAGAATAATGGCACAACCAAATCTGTCCAAGAAGAAATCTCAAGGAAGAATTGGAGGTTTATACCTACCTGTTATTTTGTGGGGTTATCGGGCACATAAGGTCGAAATGCTACAAGTTACTATAAATGATATTTCAAAGGGGTTAAAATCGAAAATCTAGACATTCTTTATTAAATTTTCAACAGCAACCCATGTTACCTAAACATATTTTGGTTAGAAAAAGTCAGCCTCACACATCAGAATAGACATGCAGGGGAGTTAATACCAGAAACTGTCCAGATCCATTGTTAGTTGTTACTGGAAATGAAACCAACTAGACATTTGATGAAAGAGATGATGGGATGAGGAATAAGCTTAGGTTTGAATTTCTTCAAGGAGCACAGGGACTGTGTGCTTTACCATTTTGAACTATAGTTTAATGTTGTTTCTTAAAAAAAAGGTTCAAAGGAGTTAACATCTACACTTTTTAAGTTTTTAATTTATGGGTTTTCTAAGGTTTAGGTTATTGGTGTTTGTTTGGCTTTTTCTTACTTGTTGAATAGTATATTTGATGTGAGATTGAGGCTCTGTTTGATGATTTGAGAATTTTTGCTTTAGGATTTTGATTTACGGAGTTATGTCAAGAAAAAGTTGATACTTAGTTGTAGACTTGTAGGAAGATTTGAGTTTTCTATGACTTGAGAGTTTTCAAGTTTTATCTTGGTTTCTCTCTATATTGTGAGTTTTATGAGTTTGAGCAATATGCTTTCACATGGTTTATATAAGGAGGAGGTTGATTAAGTTTGATTATGATTCATTGAATGAATTTTTGCGGTTTATAAATTTAATCAGTCATATACAGATGACTTTGATGTGAGTACTGATATGTTGGCTAATGTTTTGACTGGTGATAAATTGTCATCTTGGTATGCTTATGATTCTTCTGCTGCACCTATTGATGATTTTTATGCTTCTTTATTCACTGAGATTGATTACGTTGAAGACATTCTTGATTTTGACATTGTTTTGTCCCAAGAGGGAGATATCATATTGTTTTGGTGATTGTGTCCATTTAAGGTATATGGGTGACTATTAATCTTGCCTTTTGGAATCTTTTGTCCCAAGGGGGAGAAAACTGTGTTGAACATGTTTTTGTTAATTTTGGAAGATTGTTTATGTTTGAAACTTGTTGACTAATTAAAGGGGAGTTTGTTAACTGATAATCTAGTTGAATGATTATGCTTGAATCGAAGTTATATATCTAATTATCTCCTTTAGGGGGAGTTTCATATATGTAACAAATAATATCAAAAAGGGAGGAGATTGTTAAGATATATGTTATGATATCTTAATATTTAATTTTGGACATTATTTGATAATTGGACTTAGTTGTATTTAAATGGAACTCTTCCAAGACAAGTTTGATAAGCTTAAAATCCTAATTAAGATGGTATTTAGTATGTATATCCTATTGTGGGATAACGGTGATCTTCTGGGAATTTAACTTAATCTTGAGCTGCTGATTGAGTTAAGGTATGATTATATATGTTGCTGATTTTTTGAAAGAAGACATGACCTGAGTGGAGTCCTTAGAGCTGCGTTCTTTGGTAGTCTTCGTTGTCAATGGGAAGTCTTTTTGCAGCTGTAATTTTCTGCAGTTGTTTTGGGTGATTTGGCTGGACAATCAGTGAGTGAGTGAAATCATATCTGCTGGGTTTTTTTTGTTGTTTTAGCGTGATTTGAGGGAGCAGAATAATTGTTGATGGTTAGCTGCATTCTTTCGAGTTGTTAATCAAAAATTGAGGGAAAATTTAGCAACTGGCTTTGTGTGAGTTTTTGTTAGGCTAAAACGTTTGATCTACAGCTTTAGGTGTAACCTAGGCTGAATTGTTTGTGCTGCATTTTTCTTTGGTTGTGTTGTCGATGTGCAACAACTGTGATAAAAAACCTTTTGTTGGGTATTCTCCATCTCTCTTCAACGATAAAGTGGGTTGTGGAGAAGGTTGAAAGAGTTGATTTTCTGCAACCACGCTTTGTTGATGTGTGCGTGAATCTTTAGTCGCTGTCTTGTTATTCATGGGGTGTTAGTTTTGTGGCTGCAAATTGTGAGTCATGGTGTGAGAAAATTCCAGAAGTGCAGTTGTTATTCTTGGTCGATAGTAGCGTTGATTGGCTACTTTTAGTGGCTGTCGATAGTGGAGGTGTTGTGCAAAAAATTCCAACAACTGATGAGGATTTTGCAATTCAGATTTTTGCAACATTTTAGTGAAGAAACATTTATTTTTGTTGGGTATTTTTTTGCTACTGTGAGTGATTTTACGATGATAATATTGAAACCTACAATAAATTTATTGGTGGACAACTTTCCGATCTTTCACTGAAAAAGTTGAAATATTAAGGAAGTTTTTTTTAAATCTCACGTATTTTCTTTTATGTTGAATTTTGTTTAATCACTTGAGTTGTTTATTTTGTTTCGTTATCATTAAACATTGTTTGAGAACATCTTCTGTTGAGGTTAGTACGAGGCAGTCGTACTATTGAGTGTAAATTATTTTCACAGGTAGTGAGAATGAGGGATAATATTGAGGGTTGAGTTACACGACTTAATAAGACCTTGTATTAAACTATTATTGTTAGTTAAAGTATTAAGCTAGTGAAGATCCTACATATGTACGAATTTCATATGTTAATTTGTTATTTCATTTTTGACTGCTTTTGTTTTTTTTGGTCAAAAAGTTTATAGCGACTGCAGTCACTCATAATTTGTGCAAAACTAAATCCTTCATAAATTTTCACCATCTTTCGTATCCTCCTTCCAAGCCAGATCAGTCTTGTAAATGTCAACCAGTACTGACAAAAAAACAGATGAGAATCCTTGTGTCAATTTCAGAGCTCGCAATAATGCAAATTCCATCTTATTTTCCCACATAATTTCTTGTTAGCAAAAGTCTGTTGGCCTTACTGGCTTCTCCTCTCTTCCAGTATTTATCTTTTTGGAGTGATTATTAGCTGAAGGCAAGCACAATATAATTAAGGACTGAACAATACAGCCAGTTATTATAACTGACTAATCTTATTAAATATTGATTTCTTATTTTTTATCATTTACAATAAAATTTATTTAATAACCACAAAAAATTAGACGCAAAACAATTAGGACGGATAGGATAGAGACGTTGCTTGCTGCTCTAAAGTCAGAGAAGCAGCCACTACTGAAGCCTAAGTTTCAACTACGCGAAACAGACAAAGAAAAGAACAAAAACATCTTTATCATATCTATAAAATCGCCCCCAAAGTTGATATTCTGTAGTGCAAGAAGATCAAAGCACCTACTCTTTTTTTTAATTTTTTATGAATAACTCCCGCACGAAAACTGATAAAACAAGTAAAGAAAAAGATTAAAAATACTACCAAGCATGTGCAGATCTAGAATTTATCAAAAAAAGATCAAGACTCTAAGAGGTCAGAAGATTTCCATGAAAAGGAAAACGGAAAAAAGAATCAGAAGATTAAATCTATTAAAAGAATAGTAAGATTATGACATGACGCTTAAGTTAGCAAAACAGGAGTGACTAGCAAGGGTGTATGATACAAACATTCTAGAATACTACCGCTGTGATGGGTAAACGCTCTTACAGAACCAGGCGTGGTCACTATTTACTACAACATCATGAGGCATCTTCAAAGAAGGGAATGACAACTCAATTCTGCCATATAAAAGTTGTTTTTCCATATCCCCTTCCATATCTTCCACTTGCAGGCAATAAATACAGAAGGAAACCGGAGAAAGTAAGCTCGAATCTATTCCAGCAAAAGGTTTAAAGGTGTGAATATCTTCCAGCACGATCATATATGCTCCCACTTTATTTATCATGCAGTTCCCTTTTTGGAAGTACATCACGCCTCCTGAATCTGAACCTGAACTTTAGGCCTACAACAGGGGGGCAGACATCCAAATTAACTGATGGAAATCAATTCTTTAATTACTATACCAAGTTATCCCATTCATCTTCTACCATGAGTATGGATCTATGTTATGCCTAAACCAAGATCTATCTTCTAGTTAACAAGTCAGATAAACAGTAAATGTGGTTGATAATCTGAATAAAGGGCACAAATAGCATTTGAGGAAATCATATGAACAATTTTCTTATAGCATTGGTTTGATTTGATTTTCCTAATGGAGACAGATAATGCTCTCACATTGGCAATAAATTAAAGGTGAGATGAAGAATAGATCATTACCATTGGAGTTTCTTGAAAAGAACTTTAGGACTTCATCAATGACTATAACCTACAGCGAATACATAACATCAGCTCTTGGAAGGGGAGTACACAAAGGTATCCAAATCATCAATGACCATTATCAGGAGAATTCACAAGCAAGATTCATCAAAGGATATAAAAATGAGAAAGGCACTTTCAGAAACAGCTGCTATCGTGCATGATTTTTGAGTTGCCTACTCAGTCACTAGTTGAAACTATTGTATTGAGCACTAGCAACCCCTAGTGATTAAACAAAACCTCTACTTCCTCAACGCCCTCACCCCTCGTCTTGTTGTCTTTAAGGCTAGATCCATGCAATAACAATCTAAAGGAAAATTAAGAAAAGAAGACAGAAGACGTATTCAGTTAACAGTAACACAAGCTAAATCTTTTCTGGAATTTCATAAGACTGGAAAACAGACTGTGTAACCCTGATCATAGGCATTCATGCCTGCATGTAACATGGACAACTGAAGAGCAAAGAAATCAGTAAGGGAAAAGAAACCTAAACATAAACAAGTAATTATGTAAATGGTATCACTGGTTGAAGAATAAAGATCATATAATTTAATAATTGGTAAACTGGGAGCAATGAAAGTCACCACATACAGGGAATGAAAGATATAGGACAACAGTCCACTCGGCCCAAGATAATGGAGTTACCTGCATGATACCATATTGCACATCAACAATAAGTTGGATACAAGAGGTGAAAGTAAACAGCTCCAAAATGAATGTGAAAGGGAAACTCGAAAAGAAACTACTTACTGAGAAAAGTATGGATAGTGGATGGACGTATAATATTAGCACATGAAGTAGCATGGTTAAGATAATTGAAGCAACAAGCCATAAATTGCTCCAAGGAGGAATAACACTGACAATGATAGGTAAACTAATGTCAAAAGCTGATGTCAACACTAATATCCAATTGAATTCTTCTTTCCTTTTTCAACCTAACAGACAATTTATAATCTGGGAATATAGCAAAATTAAATGACCAAGAACTTTCTAAAAAACAAAAAGATTATTTAGATGAGATTACACACATGCAGGGAAGTGTACGTGCCTAACTACTAATAGGAACCATGCCATGTATAATTGGGTTACCTCCTAAATGAATAAAAATGAAAAAAATCTGAATTTGAGAAACAACTCCTTAGCATACAGGAAATCAAACTTAATACTCACAGAAGGGACTGGTTTTCACTGAGATTATTCAAGGCATTAAACATCTCAACAACAACAAGCACTGTCATGGACATGGTTGAAGGATGCTTATCATCAAATATACTGCAAGGGTAAGTTGTCTTCCTTGTTGAGCAAGTGTCAAAGTTCATCTACAATCAATAAAAGCAATAAGAACTTCAGAATGGGAGCCAAGAACATCACAATGAGCAGCATTCAAATGTAATCTTTTATAGACAAGAATAACAAACATCATTAGCATCATGAAAGAACTAAGTAATTTTTAACTCAATCTGGACTTTTAAGAGCAAGGAAAATAATTTACAAGAAGACAAACCAAAGAGTGCAAATAACAATTAAAAATTGCCACTATAAAGATGAAAAACCAAGCTGTAGAATGAAATAGGTAAACCTCAATCATGTGAAGAAGGCAATGTCATGATAAAAGAAAAAAAAGGAACACAGTCAAGGAAAGTAACAACAAATAATTTGGAGAACGCCACCAATTAAAATAAACACATAAGAGTAATCAAGGACAATAAATGTGTAATCATGCATAGAAAAACTTCAACCCTTTATAATTGAAACGTGTTCTCTTACCAAGTCACTATATGGTAGTTTTGGACCATTGTCAGAGTACATATACCACCACACAAACCCAGCAACCGTCGCAAGACCAACATAGGCTGCATAAAGGGATATATGCCAAACATATTAGGTAGTTGACAATCACAATGCCGCACAAAATACTTTTCAAGACCATAAAATACAATGTTTTAATCTAAAATGCATAACTTCAAATGAGGAAGTTCTCCTATGAATAATTATTAGTAATCACTTTGTGGTACATTAAAAAGGTAGAAAATTTATGTTAAAGTTACAAAGGTTCGAAAGAAATTTTGTGACACTGCCACCCCCTTCTTCCCTCTCTATATCACGACAGATAAGCAGCAATATGACAAGCATGAAATTTTAAATTACCTCCAATAACCAGATAACGAAAAAACAACCACCCATTGACCACAGCTTCATTCACCTGCAATCACATAGTTAAGAAAAGAATAATAAGAAAAAAAAAAGATAAGAACAACAGTGTTGCCTTGTAATAAAACCCATACCTTGCGAGGTTTGGCTCTCATTACATCAGAGTCTGGCTTGTTAAATCCAATAGCAGTGGCAGGCAGGCCGTCAGTAACCAAATTGACCCAGAGCAGCTGAACCTGGAAGCAGTCACAGAAAGACCCAAAATGTGCACTTAAGATACTATAGAAGAAAGCAGATAAGTCAAACAAGGAGGAAACCCACGCCCACAAATGAAAGGCATTTATATGTGATTTACAGCAATAAGAAAGGGAGATGTATCACGGCTTCCAAAACATTCAAATTTTTTCTCAAAATGTAGCTCCAATTTGGCATACATACAAAAAAAAGAGACAGATATGCCAGAGATGATCTCTAAGTTTCTTTCATTTATCTCGCATAAAAAGAGATGGTCATGATCTCTAAGTTTCTTTCATTTATCTCGCAACAAAGGAGATAGTCAAAATCAGATCAAAATATTCAGATAGATAAAAACTTACTGGGGCCAAGGTATCAGGTATCCCAAGTACAGCTGCCACAAAGATGCAAACAACCTCACCAATATTTGAGGAGATCATGTATCTTATAAATTGCTTTGTGTTGTTGTATATAGCTCTTCCCTCCGCTACAGCCTGCCTAGGAATGAAACCGTGAAGAAGTCGAATGAAGCATATTCTTGAAAACATAAACAAATTTGTTTTATCTGCTCATGGTTGTTTTACAATGGTATTACTGTTAACCAACCATAATATTTAATTTGTTTCTGGTTCACAGCACAAGTAAATTATATTGCCTATAGAAAATAGGCAATCCAATAAAGAACAGTTGATTATTTCACTGTCAAAAACAAGACTAATGGAACTGTTTTGTGAAGAGAGAGACCACATTACCGCAACAATTGAAGCAAAATTATCATCAGCCAAAACCATATCTGAAGCACTCTGGTATGCCAAGAATAAAGATTGTTAGAGAATGGGAGAAATATTGCACAACAAGAATTAACCAAATAATCATGCACGGAACAGCTATGCAAAATAAGAAAGAGATAACCGTCTAATTGCTTTACATTAAACAGAGACTGACATTCATTTAGACAGGAAAAATGAATCCGTTTACATTAAAAAAAAAAAATAATGACAACAACAAGTTGAATCACACATCTTTACATTTAGCTTCAGGACAGGGGAATGAAAATAGCAATAATATGTGTGATTCGGAGGAATCACAAGTCAAAAACATTAAAGAGTTTAGAAGGAAAGTGAGACTTTTGAATCATTCTAAAACCAATTATGTTCAGAGCTACTAAAACCTCATATAGTGAGCCATGTACGTTAAGAGTTGTTGCCATTGGGTCTGTGGCAGTGATTTTTCAGGTTGTTGAAGCATGATCCACGACAAAACCCATGGTTTATGGTCCTATATTACCATAACAAAATGTAGTATTCCATCAATAAGAGAGGGTTTTGTGTACCTTTGCAACTGCTGTTCCAGATCCCATTGCAACTCCTATATCAGCTTTCTTTAACGCAGGTGCATCATTGACACCATCGCCAGTCATAGCCACCTTAGCAAACCAGAAGAGAACATATGAAAAAGAAACAACAAACACTTCTATAAATTTATAATCATGGAATAAATATTCGAGTGGTGGGCAAACACCTATAGATTTATTATAAACACAAAAGGTATTAGGGTATAACAATGACACTGCATTATGCCATGTATGTCTTGATATTCTCCTTGTAACACTGTACTTTTAAATAACTCCTCCCTAATTCTCCAGTTAACAGTCCCAAACATAAATGAAAGCTGAAGCTTTTCTCTTCTAGTCCTCAGTACATGCTAGCTCTCAAACGTACATTAAATTCAGCAACATTATACTTCTAGTTGTCAATACTTCTTTAAAAGGAATCCTGACTTTACACTTGCACTTCTCTGTCTGTTCTAGACATACATACACACCATAATCCTTCTGAGTATATGATAGAATGAATATAGGATTGCAAAATATTCTACATTGTAAGAGGATTACCACTTCATTTTGATGCTGCAATGCTTCCACCAGCATCCTTTTGTGAGAAGGTTCAACCCTAAAAGAAACCGATGTTTGTGAATCTCCAGAAAACTACTTCACAAAGAAGCAAATGGTTCTGGGAAGTCCCAACAGATAACACAGAACATACCTGGTAAAAAGTGCCATACGCTGCAAAGCCACTGTCTGCTGCAACGGAGGAAGTTCTTCAAACTCGGAAGCAGTGAAAGAGCGTCCAATAAAATCTTCAAACGTATCAAAAGCACCAATCTTACGACAAAGTGATTCAGCTGTGGACTGAAGTGATTTCCAATATCAGATAGGCAAGCATTAACGTGGAACAAAGATGCATTGAAAGGAGGAAACTGAACTACCTTGTTATCCCCAGTAACAACTATAACACGTATACCAGCAGTCATGCATGCAAGCATAGCATTTCTTACTTCTTCCCTTGGTGGATCAAGCATTCCAACCTTTGATTGAAGTCAGAAGACAAGGTAAACAAAATATTAAAAAAGGAACCTAATTGAGTTGTAAGAAAGAAAATGCAAATCTAAAAATGTGCTGACAGAATAAAAGGGACCCTATGTGCACTGCAAATACAGGGAGAGACAAGCAAATGACCATTCATGAACAAGTACAAAAGTTTGGGTGATGGGCTTTTGTGAGTGTGCAAAAGTGAAGACATGTATTCAATTTCAAAGAGAGGCAATCTCAAAATATTTTCACATATAGAAGTTACAAAAGTAGTAAATTTCTTTCTTGTATTCTCTATGGTTCCAGTGAAAAGCTTGGTTCAAGAAAAAAAAAACAGAAGAAAATTAAGGATCGTTCAAACCATAATCATGTATCAATTTGTCGATGCACATTTAGGGATATATGCAGAAATTCACATAAACACGAGCACAGTGAATATTTTATTGACTTTTGCCAAGAATGCATACCAACCCAATAAATGTGAGGTCTTTCTCATCATCGAAGGATATACTCTGTTGACCTATTGGCATATGTTTTAAGGCAAGTGCCAAGCATCTCAATGTTTCTTTTCCTGCAAAGCTGATCATAAAGACAGGAGTTCATAAAATAAAATCAAGCATTTTGAACATTAAATAGGTTCTTCAAACTTTGATATATACAATAAGATTCTAATCTCGGTAAATGATACATATATTGTGCATTAATACCGACAAATAAAGAATATATGCAACTACTGCCTTACAACTTAAAATTGAAAACCACGACTGGAATGTATTAGAGTTGCAGAAGGGAGATTTCTGCTGTCTTATAAAACTTTCCACCTTGGTCCAATAAATTAAACAATGTTTGCTATACAAGATATACATGGCCATACATCACAAGGAGAGAAAGAGAGTAAGAGAAATCATCAATAGAACCTTAATTCAAAACAACATTTTTTTTCCAATATGAGGCTGGAGGGATATGACATTGATTGATCAATCCTAACCTGTGGAACCTTGACTCCAGCTCATCACGAATAGCAGCAGATAGTGGGGCAGTAGAACCATCATCATTACAAAGGATATGGGAGCATCTAGAGATAATACTCTCAGGAGCACCTTTTGAGAACATAACCTCCATCTGCTTTCGACTGCACAAAACACTCATCATTTTCCGGTCACGAGAGAATTCCAAAACAGAAACCTGTAACATGTCAAAACTCTAACATCTATCAGTTATATGATCATTAAACAGAAACACGTTGCTAAATCAGTTTACATGGCTACTTCACAATATCACTATTTGATGCAACTACAGACATACTGTAAACCACTAAAATTAATATACAAGCATTTCAGCAAGATGGTTACACGCACACAAGGAGAAAAAGAAGGTTTGATAGTCAAGCAAGGGTAGGGGTTATCCAAGCTGATGAAGTGCGCAAGTAAATACAAACAAGAGGACAATGGAGCTTGGCTCAATTGATTGTCCAAAAAACTAGGGAAATTTGTTTCATTAGTCCATTTGAGGTATTTCTTGAAGAGAGAGGGGAGCTGGATGTCTATGGCTGGGTGAACAGGATGCATGGTGTATTGTGCAAGGACTCTTTCTGTTTGTTTTGTTTGTTAGCATGAATGGTAGTAGAAACTTGTGAACCTTTCAAAACAGACCTTTAGACTCAAGAATCATGATTTATGAGGCATGTCATATGCTTTAAATACATTGTAAGGATACAAAATTGTATATGGCCGATTCTCTGAAGCTGAAAGACACCCGCCTTGAGTTTTTAAAAAGTTAACACTGATGTAGCAATCCCCTTGGATGGAAGGTGGCCATATGTGAGATTTGAAGAGACAACAAGGATGTTCTCACAGGAGCTAGTTTCTGGTGTCAAACAATGAGGTCGGAGATGTAAGTGATCGATAAGAAAGCTTGTTTGCATCGGCTCTCTTTGGTGCAAGAGCTTGCTTACGGCTGGTTCATGCCCTGGTTGGTGACAGACGATAACTTGTCCTATCAGGTTTGTGCTGCCGCAATATGGAATGAGTTTTCAAAGCTTTCAGTATATAGAACAAAAGGCAATATGGTGCCACATGTTCTGGCAAAGATGATTGTAATTTGGTTAAGGGATTCCCCACTGTAATGATCGAACTACTTGTTTCTGATTTTTGGCAATACATTATTGAATAAGAACTTATCATTCAAAAAACGAATTAGGGCCAGGGCAAACTACAGCATGAGCAAGAATGGAAGAAAAAACATTAAAGACAAGGAACAAAAGATGAAATTTTTGCTAATGGAAATAGTATTCCTTATAATTCAATGACCAAAAAATGAACTGGGAGAAACTCGTGTCAGCATATTTAATTGACGTATTCACTCTTTCTCTTTAATCACTGTGAGCTAATGTAACATACTCTCACCACCCCACACCTCCCTAAAAAGATTAAACCTTGGTGGTGTTAGGAATCGGTAGAGGGAGAGAGTATGTCAGAGGAAGGACAGTGGGCAAGGGGGCGTTAGTTAGCACAGCTAAGGTGGCTGAGGTGGCTAGTTATGTACGTAGGTTTGTTAGCATAACAGAATGTACTAGTGAAGGGGGTATAAAAGGGTAGGCAGAGAAGGGAGTAGTAGGCTGAAAATTGTAAGAAAAGAGTGACAGAAGGATATTAACCTTCTGAGGAGCATTTGCTCTGGTTAGTGACAGAGAGACATTCGTCTCCCTGAGGAGCTTCTTAAGCTCTGGTTAGGCACTACCATTCGGTAGTGACGAGTATATTACAGATATATAAATAATATCGCTAAACTCAGTATTCTGAGTCCTAACATTGGTCCGACCTGCCGGATCTCGAAGGGAGAGGAGGACCAGCTTTCCGGCGGATTCTCACGAACACAAAAAACAAGTTCAGAGCAACATACCTGGATGCCACCGAAGATGTCAGACAGAGTTGAGCTTTTGGAGTCTCGTATGG
>JANKOE010000006.1:8830247-8853935 GCA_026284465.1 Erythroxylum citrifolium | reverse complement strand
CAAGGAATAGATACACCTATTAGATTAGCTATTTTAGATGAAAGAATGACCAGTGTTAATGATCAGGTTATAGGAATCTAAATTATGGAAAAATCAAATTTTACACACGATTAAAATTAGGAATACCTTTGTTATCATCTGATTTACAAAATATGATAACAATTGCATACAAATTTTATAAGGAAAATATCCCTTTTCAATTACCTACCAAATTAGTTATGCTTTGACTAACTCTCATCATAGTATAGAATTAAAAAAATACTGAACAAATTTATATAGATCAACTCTTTCAAGATGTAACAAAAGTAGGAACCAAGTTCCATAATAAATCAACACCAATACCTGCTATATAATATCCTTTTAATCATAAGAGACATTCTTTTTCCGAACCATCAACTTCAATGCCCAAAATTCCTTTACCCAATCAATCACATTCTGTTAGAATCGAAGACCCCTTCAATTCATTGAAATTGTCCAAATTATTGATCCAAAAATTGATCAAAATAAAAAATAATTAGATAAAATTCAAAATCAGATTACCGATCTTTCTAATTATCTTAAAAGAACTTTATGAATAGATTAACTCACCAATGATAGGCATTGCTTTCTGGAACAACTTGAACGTTGGGGTGAGGGACACTGGTGAACAAGTCAAGAAGTTTGGCATTTTTAGTGTGCATAAAAAGTAAGAGCTTTGGTGAGACTTTATTGGCATATTGTATATTTTTAAACTTTTCACCATTAGCCAATTTGGTCTTAAGTTTTCTTATAATTTTTTGATTCACACCCACAATAAAACTTACATTTAGATCGAGAAACTCATTGCATTCTACGTAAAACCTAAGGCAAGATGATAATAGATTAAAACTTTTTCCAAATGAAATCACCCCAGGAAAAAACATGAACCAAAAAGAAAAAAGAAAAGAAGTACAAGTCAAAAAGGTAGGGAGCTAATTACAAAGCGAGACAGACCAAGAATCAAAGTGCAAAGAGAAAGAAACAAATAAAAACATAACGCTTAGATATTTAGCTACAGTGATTTATTCAAGGCAAAACCAGGAGTCTACAAAACACAATAGGAAAACCTCATAAGAACCCTGGCCTGAAATGGACCCAAGGTGCAAAATCAAGGAAGGAATTGACCTCAAACATGGTATATCTAGACGGATCAGTCAGACAGTAGAGTACCAACAGTAAACAGATTAAAAGAAACGGACAAAAAGAAAAAGAAAATAAATAAAGTAGGAACGAAAGGTGAAAGTCTCATGAATAATTGGGAAAAAAATACCTGCTTGGTGTGTGATTTAGGCACAGAGGTAGAGCTGAACAGAGAGATCTGCAAGAGAAGGGAGCGTAAGCACGCGAGAATTGAAGAGAACACAAGGCAGAGAAGCGGTTGTAGGACAGAACATCCTACAACCGAATTCTCATCCCTTCGAAAAACCCATTAAACATTACCTAATCCCAATCGATACCCATCCCTCCCTTACCCAATCGACATCCATCAACAAAGCAGCCTCAAACTCCATCATTCTTGTCACACACCCAATCGGATCCCATCACCCATAGCAATCTTAGAAAAACAACAACGGTGGGATGAATGTCTTACCCAAAAGAGAGGAAAGATGGGAGCAGGCTGGGTTGGCGAAGATCGAGGTTCGTTGGAGACGGAACAAAATCAAATCTGGCAGCAGAAACGCAAACAATGAGCAACTTATGGTGAATAGAGAGAGAAGGAGAAAATGTACACCCATATGCGTACATTGAAGGGGGAACCGAAGAGAAGATTCTGCAAGAAAAGAAATTAATTACTGCGCCATCAGTGGAGACGAAGCCGAACGAAGGAGGACAGCTGCGGTTCTTCAATGGAGTTTCGTTTTTTGTTTTAGGTTTCAGACGTAAGACGAGGCTATTTTCGACTTTTCTTAATCTTGTCGGTCGGACAAGAATTTCTGTACCTCAATTTTAGAAGGAACAAAAATTTCTGTCTTTATCCTCTAAAGACAGAACAAAAATGAGTGAAGACAACAAATAAACAGAATGAAAGACAGAACTTTTGCGTCCTTGTCCACTGTCCTCATTCCTGAGGACACTAACCAAATGCAAGATTAGTTGCTTGTGGAACGTCCCTCAGGGAGCTCCAGTCCTTTCTCACATTATTTTTTCCTCTTTTGGTTTCTACTTTAACTTTCTATGTGCTTGTTTGAGGGATATGGAAAAAGAGATATGAATATGGATATGGAATAAAAATTGATGGTTGGTATGAACTTATAATTAAAAACCTAAGAGTTTCATTCCTTGGTTTTGGGCAATCTTTCATTCTTCTCATAATCTAGATAAATGGGAGAGAGGAATAGGAGTGATTGCACTATAATTAATTAAATATAATGAAATTAATTAAATAATTAATTACACTATAATTAATTAAAATATTGCAATTAATTAATTTAAATATAATTATTCATTAAAATATAAATATTCATTAATTGATTAATTAAAATATTGTAATTAATTAATTAATTAATTACAATATAATTAATTAAAATATTATTATTATTTAATTAATTACATTATATTTAATTAAAATATAACTATTCATTAAGTAAAATATTAATTAATTAAAATATTATTATTAATTAATCAATTGCAATATAATTAATTAAAATATAATTCATTCATTAATTAAAATATAATTCATTAATTAATTAAAATATAATTTATTTTGCAATTAATTAATTAAATATTTTTTACAAACCAACCACTATCAATGGTAATGGTAATCATTCTTTCACCTAAACCAACCATCATAATTATAATGATTATATCCATTCTCATTTCTCCCTATATTTATTCCTATTCTCGTTTCCATTATAAGCGCCCCCTCTAAAGAGTCATTCTCAACTGCATTCACCCTGTCAGTATATACTGAAGTTGTTGTCCAGTACAAGCCAGAGCGGCTTCTACCACGAGCCACCACCAAGGAACCTTTAGTGAGCTTCCACATACTACTATCATTGATACTCACATAACCCTCATCATCAAGATTACCAACAGATATCAAGTGCAAACGATATCAGGTGCATGCTTAACATTGCTCAAAACAAGTTTAGTTCCTGTACCTGTTTCTAAAACAATTGTTCCAATGTCAGCCACTTTAGAGATAGTTTCATTTCTCATATTCAATACCCCATAGTCACTTGGAATATAAGATGAGAAAAAATACTTCCTTGATGTAACATGAGAACAAGCACTAGTATCTACAACCCAGCTTGATTCATCACAAACAAACCCAACTAGGCTCTCATCAAGGACTGTCACAAGGTCTTCTTCAGTGGCAGTAGCAACACAATTCTCATTGTCATTCTCTTTCTTTTCTTCCTTGCCTTTGTTGCTTTTCTTCTCTTTCTTCAACTTTCAGCAATTTTTCATCAAGTGCCCTTTCTTATCGCAGTGAAAGCACTTATCATCTTTGTATCTGCCTTTGGATTTGCTTCGACTTTGCTCTCTATTTTGAGAATCCTGGTTGTTATTTCTCCCCCTAGAGGTGGTTACCAAGACATCTGTCGAAGAGGAACCCTGAGACTTTCTTGTCATTTCTTCATTCAATACACTGCTCTTGGCAAGATCCATAGAGGATAACACCCTCCGGAGCAGAATTTGACAATGAAGATCTAAAAATTTCCCAAGAGTCTGATAAGGAGCCAAGGAGAAACAAACCCTATATTTCTTCATCGAATCTAATCCCCATTGCTGACAACTGATTCATAATTCCCTAGAAGTTATTCAAGTGATCTGTCATAGGAGTCCCATCACTATACTTCAACGTTAACATCTGCTTTATTAAGAACATCTTGTTGTTCCCAGTCTTTCGAGCATACAGCTTCTCAAGCTGCTCCCATAAGGTCCGAACATGTGTCTCATCAGAAATATGATTCAGCACATTGTCGTCAACCCACTGTCTGATAAAACCACAGACCTGTCTATGCATCAGATTCCATTCTTCATTTGATTTATCATTAGGCTTTTTAGTGGCAAATACTGGTAAGTGAAAATGCTTCATATAAAGCAGATCCTTCATCTTACCCTTCCAAAGAGCATAATTGGTGCCATTCAAAATACCCATCCTACTAGTGTTGACAACTTCCATTGTTCACCATAACTACAAATATCCCGAACCAAAAGCTCTTATATCACTTGCTAGGAAAGAAGGAGTCGATCACGCAGCAGAAACAAAATAACCAGAACCAATAAACCTTTCCTTGTGTGAACAAACACAACCAACACCAAAAGGAAAAACAGCAGCCAACAAACTTACAAGTGCAAGAAACTAAGCAGCAAGAAATAAAGCACACAGGCAATTTTTATGTAGAAAACCTCTCTTAGTGTGAGAAAGGAAAAATCACGGAGTAAAGAAAAACTCCAGTATCACCAATCAAGTTACAAAGAGTTTTTTAACCTCTAGATATAACTAGAGTCACCACTCAACTCAAGAGACAACAACAGTTATCAACAAGATAAAAGAATCAAAGAGTTGAGAACAATATCACTCTTGGAATCTGACAGCAACTTCGACTGAAAATCAGGGCACCTTGGAGACCTCCAAATCCAATCTCCACCGTTCAGAATGAAAAACAACGAGAGAGGAATCTCTGATTAAAATTTCAGGCCAATTCGATGAGAAATCACCATGCGATCGAAGGATAAAAAAAGATTGCGCAATGCTAGGAAGAATAACGAAAATTCCCACCTAAGCCTCTCTTTTCTCTTTTCCCTCTCTTTTTCCTTACGGCTGAACCTCTCTAATTTTTCTTAAACTATTTAGGGTTAAAAACACTCTTTTATACTTGGACTTTGGGCTCCACTTAGAAGTGACCCAAACCCAACACAAGCTATATCTACATTATAAATAAATTTGGAGGAATGTGATTGCAGAGCAAAAAGCAATAGAAACCGAACAGCATAACATTCAAAAAGTTAACTTGTAGGCATTTGAGAAGATCAGTTATAAGTTGATCAAGTGAATGAAAGTTTTGAATGCTTAAGACAATTAACCACATCTAAACGCAAATACATATAACAAAAACCTATCAGCGAAATTCCACATGAAGACAGGAGTTCTTAATTATTCATCTCACTCGTTGAGGCACGTGTATATATATCTGGCCACAGAGAACTTAATAAAATTGCAAATATGATACGAATCAGGTCAGCTAATTAGAGAGGAATTAAAGCTTACAAATGGCTCTAGAAAAGCTGTTAAGCCAGTATCTCCATTAATCAAAGCCAAAATGAAAGAAACTAGGGCAGCAGCAATCAATATCTTAACAAGCAAATCGTCAAACTGCTTGAGAACCAGTTTCCAAAAGGGAGTCCCTGCAATGATCGAGTATAAGAGAGGAAATTCGCACCATCTATTGGAAAAGAAGCTATACATGACGGAGGAAGATATATTTACTTACTTTTTTCTTCAAGCAGCACTGCAACCGATGACCGGAGCAAGCCAACCAAAAAGAAACGTCAAATAAGAAAAAATCGTTAAATCAAATAAAAACTGACAAGTGCATTCCAATCAAATCTAGTAGTTTTTCATACTAGATTTCTTTTCATTGCAACAATTTGTCGACGAAAACAATGTAAGTGCGAGGCTCAAGCATGCAATATTCATAGTTTTGAACTGACGGACAAGACGTACCGTTTTTACCGTACATATTTGCATGTAGCGCCACCTGCAAAACAAAAATTCATTAGTTCAATTATCCAATTCATATTAAACAACAATGACGTTCAACTCAGTGAGAACGAATTCAGAAAATGTAATAAGTTCAGTTCAGCAACTCCCAATACCTGAGAGTCGCTCAGACCTTTCGCCGGGTCCACCGCGAAGTAATCCAACACCTGGCCAAATAAGACATGAGAAGCATGCACTTTCTTCAACCACCTCACAATCAAGGACAAACGACGCTGAAATCTTGTGAAGCGAGCGTAATTACCTCCACGACGGATCTGGCGTATGCGTCCTCCATAGAGAGACTTAAGAAATCAAATCAAATCAAATCGGTGATGCTATGACCGTGATTCTGGTAATTCCAGACTTGTACTCGTTTCTCGAGCTTCTTTTAACTGCACGGTTCAAGTGAACTAAGCCGTGTTCACGCATGCCTCGTTTGTTTTAGATCTACTGGCGTTCTGTTTAGCTATTAACAGACGTTTCATTCAAGCAATGTCACGTCTCCTTCTTGGACCCTAGGGTTTGGGCTTTTTCTTAATGGAGTTTTTAATTTTCAATTGGGCTAGAGTTATGACAGTCACACAGCGTCAACTCTAAGCAGATTTGATATTCAAAAGACTAATCTGGGATTCTGGGCCTTTCCAACTCTCTCAAAGAGGAATAATTTGAAAATATAAATAATTCAAAAATTAATAGTTGCGCTTTTTCTATTAAAAGGTCTACGGTCTTTTCTTTTCCTATCGACGACGAGTCGTTTCCGGGGCCTTTTACACATATAATTACAATTTGATTTGCGTTTGCCTATGGTCGCCACGTCAGGCGCAACCTCTGAGCTTAGAGAAACGACACGTCGTAACAACATTGTTGGGTTAAGAAAAAGACAAAAAAAATGCCAGTCAATCCCCAATACGGATCCGGTTCAAATACCCACTTGGTCATAAATGAACGTAGGCGCTAAAACCTCAAAAACCTAACGACGCCCACTCGCCTTCTCTGTTATGCTCTCTTTCTCTTTGCCTCCGACGCATCGTTTACTCTTTTATAAGCATAAACCCTAATAGAACGACTTCGAGGTTTAGCCGGTCGATATGCTCGGAGCTGCTTACCGGAACAGCTCAATCGACTGGAGGCCGTCTGCCGTTGTAGCCCTAGCCACCAGCGCCGACGACTCTCAGGTCGCCGCCGCTCGTGAGGACGGCTCGCTTGAGATTTGGCTTGTTTCTCCCGGCGCCGTCGGTTGGCACTGCCAGCTGGTGCTTAATACTTGTCCTGTGTATTTAAGTTCATGTTACATGTGTTGTTGAATGAGTTTAGTTTCATTAATCAGCTGCGGTTTTTGATTGATTTCACGTGTAGACTATACAGGGAGACGCTAATTCGAGAGTTTCGTCTCTTGTATGGTGCAAAGCTGGCTCTAGAGGTTTGCCTTGTGGGAGGTTGTTCTCGTCTAGTATCGACGGTTCGGTTTTGGAATGGGATCTATTTCACTTGAAACAGAAGGTGGAACTTTTTAAGATCATAGTCGCTTGCAGTTAGTTTTCTTTGGACGAAAATCATCAGAATCACTTGTATTAAGAATTTTAGTTTTTCTATTGACAATCACTTTCAAGATAGTAGCTTTAGAATGAAGTTTAGGTGAATGATTAAGAAAATACAGTCGGGAGTGGATTTGCATTTTGAAGTTAGGGAATGGATGGTCTTTCTAGTTGCAAACTGCTTTGTTCTCTTTAATCATATATTTTGCTGTTTGATAATGTATTGAATTATCAATGTCATCTTATTCGCTTATGCAGAGTGTGCTAGAGTCTATCGGGGTCTCAATTTGGCAGATGGCTGTAGCACCCTCTAATAATCTGATGATTCATACAGAATCCCAGCATCTTGGAAATGGATATGTAAAACATATAGATGATGGAAGCGATCACGAATCTAGTGACAGTGAAGATGATTCTGATTCAAATAACACCAATGAATTGTTAGACGTTGAAGATCCATGTGTTGCAATTGCTTGTGACGATGGCTGTGTTCGGCTTTACAGAATTCCTGATTCAGATGAATTCATATACTATAGAACATTGCCTAGGGTCAGTGGTGAGACATCTGAACTTCTAAGTATGCTATCTCCTATTATTGCTCTAGCTTTTGTGGAAGGTGTGTTGATAATGTTTCGAAATTCAGGCCGCGTTCTAAGTGTGACGTGGAGTTCTGGTGCAAATAGAATATACTCAGGGAGTAGTGATGGGTGAGTCGGCCGGCCATCTTCTGTGTTAATTAAGCTAATTGTTTACTTAATTTTTAATGCGAATATTGTATAATTAGGTGAACAATCAATCTTGCGGAAGCTTTTTATACTTGCACTGTAGGGCATTTTTCTGTCATTAAAATTTTAAGTTTATCCTATCTTATGCTTGGCAGACTCCTTGCAGGTTTATAAGGTGTTGGGATGCTAAAATAGGTCATGAGATATACAGGATCACGGTAGGGCTTGGTGGTCTGGGTTGTGGGGCTGACATTTGTGTGTGGTCTTTACTTGCATTGAGGTAGGAATTGAATCACCGTTATCTGTCTTATGTGGTATCTTTGTTCACCTTCTATCTTAGTTCTGCCACTAAGCAATTATTGTCAACTTCAGATGTGGTACACTTGTTAGTGCTGACAGTAACGGTAGTGTTCAGTTTTGGGACTCTCAATTTGGGACACTTTTGCAATCTCATTCGTCTCACAAAAGTGATGTGAATGCATTGGCAGCTGCTCCAGGTCATAATAGAGTGTTCTCTGCGGGATCTGATGGCCAGGTATAGCCATTAACTTCGAAGCTAAGAGTTGGGAGAACTGTGATCCAAGTATTTCAATTGCGTTGGAAGAAGTCATTCTTGAACATGTCAACATAGATATAGATTCTCCTTGATTCTGGTCATTGTGAACTTTGGTATCTGGAAACATTAATTTCAAATTGTTTCATTCTTTAGGTTATTCTTTATAAGCTTTCTCATGAGGCAATTGGATCTAGTGATGATATTTCAACTTCTAATATGACCAAGAAATGGGTGTATGTTGGATATGTACGAGCTCACACACATGACGTTAGGGCTTTGACAGTAGCTGTACCAATCAGTCGTGAAGGTTTGTTTAATGTCTTTGTTTGTGCAATTATCTTTTATCATATCGTGTGTACCTTGCTATTTGGTTGTGTCTTGATGCTTTTGGCTTTTCTTACAATTTGAAACTATACTTCTAATTAGCAGATCCTTTGCCTGATGAAAAAGTGAAAAGGGTACGCAAAAAGAAGAGACCAGTAGAGTTTACCTACCATAAGTGGGCTCATTTGGGTGTTCCAATGCTCATCTCTGCTGGTGATGATACAAAACTCTTTGCCTATTCTGCCAAGGAGTTTACAAGATTCTCACCTCACGACATATGCCCTGCTCCTCAGAGAGTTCCCATCCAGTTGGTTCTGAGTACTGTATTTGAGCAGAATTCTTTGCTTCTAGTGCAAGCATCTTCTTCCTTGGATATTCTTTGTGTTCGCATCAAAGGTGGAGCTCTGCCAGTTATGGGTTCTGGCTTATCTAAGGGACATGCATCTACAGATTTGGTGGCTCGAATCAAGGCTAAAGCATCAAGAAAGATCATTTGTAGCACCATTTCTAATGCTGGGACATTATTTGCTTATTCAGACCATCTTAAGCCCAACCTTTTTGAACTAAAGAAAAATGAAGCTGGTAAAGGTGCATGGACAGTTAATAAAAGGAAACTTCCAAATGAACTACCATTTGCTCATTCCATGGCATTTAGTTCTGATTCTTCACGGTTGATGGTAGCTGGGCATGATAGAAAAATATATGTAATTCCTTTCCTCCCCTTTTAACTTTTTCTTTTTGGTTTTTATTAACTTACCTGTTTGAGATGCTCAAGAATGAGGGAACCATTTACTGACCCTGCTTCCTGTTATTTACACTTGTACTGCTACAGGTTGTGGATGTGCGAAGCTCAGAGCTTGTACAAACCTTCACCCCTTGTCATGAGGAGAATGATGAAGGATTATCATCTATTGAGCCTCCCATAACAAAAATGCTTACCAGTTGTGATGGGCAGTGGTTAGCTGCCATTAACTGCTTTGGAGATGTATATATTTTTAACCTGGAAACGCAAAGGTCTGAAATAAAACCTTTTGTGGATTCATATGGCGCGTGACTTCTAATAACTTTGTTGTTGTTATCATTGGTTTGTTATTTTGTTTCATGTTGCTTGGTTCTGATGTCTGCTTTTCATCACAAATGAATGTGCTAGAACTGGAGAGTTTATGTGGTTGGGTTTTGAAGAAATTCATATGCATTACCAGACAAGAGGGTCCTGGAGATGTCAAAAGGGAATGAGGAATATAAGTAAATGATAGTAAAAACTCAGTAAGGCAGTAGAGCTTGTACGGATGACTTATTCTATTGGAAAAGAGATCATGATGTTTATGTTTAGAGGAGTATGACTTCTGATTTATCTCTCCTGTGTGCCTAATTATTGAGCAAACCAGTTGCTTTCTTGTTAAGAGGTTACCTTTCAATTATTGCAGCTAGTTTCATAAACAATTTAGTATGCCACATTGTCAGTTATCTATGGTTGAGTTTACTTGGAACCTATGACAAAGCTTTTATTTTAATGTGGAGTTGTGAATATACAGATGTTTCTGTTTTTGTGTTCTTAATGATTTTTTTTTCCTGAAACAGACAACACTGGTTCATAGCAAGATTGGATGGGGCATCAGTAACTGCTGGTGGTTTCCCCCCTCAAAATAATAATGTCCTTGTTGTGACAACCTCTTCAAACCAGGTCTACGCATTTGACGTAGAAGCAAAACAGCTTGGGGAATGGTCAATGCAGCATACATTTGTTCTGCCGAGAAGATATCAAGAATTTCCTGGAGAAGTCATTGGGCTCTCTTTCCAGCCTTCAACAAGTTCATCATCTGTCATTATTTATAGTGCCAGGTAATGCTTACAGTTTTCTCATTCTTTATTGTAGATGAACAAGGATTAACAACTTTGAATGGAAATGGAAGCAAAGGACCTCTTTAATTACAGATTGAGTTTGCTGACTCACCTCTCTCGTCTAGAGAGAGAGAGAGAGAGTCTATGTTGCACAATTACTTGTGACAGAAAAAGATTTGATCTTGTTGAGAGGCTGTAAAATGTGATTCAAAAATAAAAGGGATCCTGGTATTTGTAGTTAGGTTTTATCCTGAGTTATAGCAGATGAATTCATAGCATTCTTTGGTATTTATTTCATCAATGGACCAATTTCCACATGATACAGGGCAATGTGCTTGATTGACTTCGGGATGCCAGTAGATAGAGAGGAAGATGGAGACACGTTACATAGTCCAGTGAAGAAGTTACAATGTAATTCTGTTAATGGGAGACTGAAGCGAAGGTTAAAAGACTGTCAAATAGAGGCTAAGCATAAAAGGAATTTTGAGTTTGTTGCTTTCAGAGATCCAGTTTTATTTATTGGACATCTTTCTGAAAACTCTATCTTGATCATGGACAAGCCTTGGATGGATGTGGTTAAAACATTCGAGGCTCCCCCTGTTCACAGACATATATTTGGGACGTAAGCACGATATCGAAGTTTTTCCATACTTCGGTGGAGAATACAAGCAAGGCAATCAATCCAGTAGCTTTGGATCACAATTTTGTTTTCAAATTATGTGGTGGATGGCTTTGGAGGCATTGGGTGTTGGGATCCATGTATTGTAATGCTCAAATGATTTGTTGATCAGTAAAAGTAGCCATTTTTTAAATATGTTCCTTTTCATATTTGTTCTAATACATGCCTTGATATGTATGTACGTATAGCCAATTTCCAAACCAAGTAGTCAATTTCAGACTTGTTATATGAGATGATTTACATTACGTCTGAAGTGAAGACCCTTCCACTTAGAATAATAGATCAGAACAGTCTCTTTTCGAAAGAATTCCTGTTAGAATGAACTTGGAAATATTTATGATGATATATGCTCATTGCCTTCAGGTAATTTTCTAGCGGAAGACTGTCTATGTAGTCCTTTTCATTATCGTTTTTCAGGGGACGACGAGAGCTGGAGGATACATCAATATTAGCTTATGGCCTAGGTATGTGTATCTCTGTGGCTCGAGGGAAGACACTGTAATAAGCTTAGGCTCTAGGCTTATCTGTCCCTCTTGTCCTTATGTTGATCAGCCCATCAATGATTTTATATTTGTTTCGTGGTTCTGTAAAATGGAAGATTAAGGTGTTCGATCATTTACTTGGCTGAATAATGTTGCCTTTTGCATTACGAAAAATGGAACATTATGAATGCAAAAGCAAAAGGCAAGAAGGTTGTTGTAGATTGACAGGCACTTTCCAAGACCCTATAGTCCTAGATTCAATGAATTCGTGCGTTATCTAAGATCTCTTTGTAGCAGGAACCTAGGCAACTACCTAGTAGCGGCCTATTGATTTGCACTAGCCTCTGTCTCCTCCCCAATAATTGTATCCTAGTTTAAGGTAAAATTGCATGATCAAGTTATCATCTAACAGTCGGCAACTATGTTCTTGTGCTGTCAAGTCATTTCCATGAAGTAGCACTACAAAAGAAGATGATTGGCAGGACAGAGATGGAGGGTTTTATCTGAGTTCTTTTTCCAAATCATGGGTGCTCAATCTCAGAATGGGAAACCCTCCAAAAGATGATTTTCAAGTAACCCTCCAAAAAAACAAAAAAGTAAATCAATTAAAACCACCATGGATCACATTACAAGCAAAGTAGTAGATATGATGAAAGGTGGGGTGCATCTTTTTGGTGGCCTCTTGATGCTATATGAGGCTTACCTTCCGTTTTTGTCTGGTTCGACTCTAGAAAAATGTACCCAATTTACCAAGCCTACCTACTTCTGAAGCTAGGCTGGCAAATAAGTGGAAAAAGGTATGTCACTGATGTGTGCTTACTAGTCATTTGGTTCGCTCGGCACATGTGTGCGTGTATGGTTGGATTAGGTACAAATTGTTGTTCATCAATGGTTAACACCGGTAAACCCTGCTCTTGGATGGACGATGTCTTTCTCTGCACCAAGCTTCTTGTTTCCTCTCTTCCTCTCCTATTCTATTCACCCTTTTACTCCTGCTGATCGCATTCCTTTCTCGCCTTGTAAAATGAAAGGAGTGTTTGTGATTGTGGTTGCGATTGTGATTCTAGTAGGAGATGGTTGAAAATGTTCACAAGAACTTCAGTCACTAATACGCACTAAAGTGATTAGTTGGACGCTGCAGGAATGATGCAGAGACAGAGTTTGAACAGCAGGCCTAGTACTTTCCTTATTTGATGTCTACTTGTCCCAAAAGAAGGAAAAACGGTAGGCGTTAAATACAGAGAAAATAATTAATTATATTTGTTTTCAGGTTGTTTCCCTCTGCATTGACAGGAAGGCATAGAAAAACATGCACAACAGAAACAAAAAGAAGAATAAGGAATGAAATCCATTTAAGATAAGCTGCCTTTTTCCCTTTACACATTGGTTCCGCCTCTCCGGACCAACTGGCGGTAGCAGAGATGGCACAAGATGCTGCTAATCATTGCTCTCTGTCACTTCCAATTTCTTCCTTGAAAATTACCTGTCACATATTCTCCAAAATCTGAATTAATCCCATGAAACTCTTGTTACAATGTGCTCCAGGTTCATAAATTTCCATCACAATATCTAACCTGGTTCTTTGGAAGCGGATTTAGAGGATTGAAAGAATCCAAATTGTTTTTTAAATGGAGATTTTCCCTGAGAACAAAATGAAATGACGTCGGACATTGTTGATTGCAACATCTAATAGCATTCAGAAACTGGAAATTTCCTGGAGGAATACCTTGCAATGTGTTGCAGAGAAACCCTGAGAATATTCCAAGCTATGCTCTTCATTCTTGGTCACGTTCTGTATAACAACATTAAGAACGTAGACACGTCTCTCACAGTTGCGCATATGTATGCAACATTTATAGACATGAACAGGAAGACCATACTAATTAATTATCCTGAAACTTGCCTTATTCAATACAGGAGAACTAGCAGTGTCATCCAGGCACTGTTGCTGGTGACTTCTCACATGATCTTTGTTCAGCTTTTTGTTCTTTCTTTGCTTTGTCGACTTGTGGAAGCAGTATTCATCATCTTCACAATAATGAGGCGGACCAGAGGAGGCATCTGAAACCATTGACAAGTCCTCTTCTTCGTCCTCCAACTTTGCATGATCTCTACCACCATTATATCCACCAATTCCCTGAAACTGGCTTTTGGAAAAAGAAGATTGATCCAAATATGATGTCCAACCAGACTCACATCCACTACTGCTGCATTGAGAAGTTGACAGATCCATTCTGAATCCTCTCTGTCCAAGACAAACTCCAAACGGGATGACTTATATAGGCTCCTTGTTACTAACAGCAATAGGAAATAGAAAGAGAGAATTAACGAGTTGCTCTCAGTGTCACTCGATGTTGTTCTCTCTCAATATAAGTAGAACAGATGGAGCAAGAGAGCTAAGAAAAAACCAAATGAATCAAATTCAAATCCTAGAGTAGTTTTGTCCTTAGCCCCATCCTTTCTCCTCTCTTATTTTATCTGTTTGTGAATCAATCAAGTCGCCAGTTGGCTTGAGTGTGTACGTATGCGAGAGTGACAGAAGGGAAACAACAACAGTCGTTAAAAATTCATGATAAGGGATTTATATATGCACTTGTGGTAATAACACTCGGGTTACACTTACAGCACGAGTCACCCACAAGAAACTTTGCTTCGAGGGGTTGGCTTTCTTCACTTTTTTCTTTTAAATTTTATCTTTTCCTTCTTGGCAAACCTAGGAGTTCTTAAAGTACTGCAATTAACGTACAGACAGTGGAACAGTAATTAATATCCGCCTCATAGCTTATAGGATATGGAAAGGATGTTGAACTTGGTAGCAAATCCGTGACAGATCATGGGGAATGGAAACTTTCGCATGTTCTTATATTATGACAAGCAAAAAGGCCATGGGAGTTTAGACCTGTCAAATGAAATTAAAAACCTGAAGGGCTAATTATGCAAAACATTCTCTGCAGTCCCTTGCATGTAATATCTATTCTTGTGCTCACAATTTATAATAATTAGGGTCCTGAGTCGTTAGCTAAAATAAGGTGAAGCACATTATGTTGGCCAAAAACAGTTTCTTGTATATTTCCTTTCCATTAATTGTGAAGCTTATTTCACTTTCACATTACTTTGAATTCCTATATGAAGCCAGATATTGGTGGATAATAATAGCACACCCACATCTGAAACATACACTTGACACAGACAAATTCGTTCATGTCTCTGCCATATCAAAATCAGAAAGAGGTAGACAGTGAAACTTGCATTTGGCTATAACTGTGCATACAGTGATCTCAACAGTTTTATGTTAGCAGTTTCTTGCTGTCCTATCTCCATTTATCTTTCCTGAATTTTCACGGGAAAAGAAGTATAAGGCCATGCCTTCAACGATTGATAGTGATTCTTTATCCAGTTTGACAGAATTATTGATACCTGTCCATTCGATGAGTGCACAGAACAAAAGCTATAAATTTATCGTCCCCACGTACGCTCGTTTGCTTTAATAATCACTCTTATCACCAAAGTCTCTGTTGACCCTTTTGTTGTTCACTTCTATTAATTTAAGACAGTGGTCTTAGTCGGCGTCTAAGACTTGTAAGACTCGTGTGCCTGAACTATGATTCCCGCTTGGCTTTATATTATTCTTAGTTTTGTAAGTACATTTTCCAATGGTTAGCTTGCACGTAAAATCTATACACCACATCACTGACTCAATGATGACTTTGTGTTAAGTTGGAGCTGTCGAAAGCTCACCAGCATTGAGCCACGTATATATAGTTAAACTAAATAAAAATATAGAATCTCGGTTAGTGACAAAAGAGCTTTCCCATTTTAAGGTAGAAAAGCCACCCTCGTACATCCAAGATAGCTGTTTATGGGGCCCTTTCAATAATGTTTGTGATCTTTTTATTGGGGGAATAGCTTCAGCTCTAGCGTTTGATCGAATAATGCCAACCCCAGAGATTGTACAATTTCAGGCAACATATGCATATCTTTGGATTCGCAAACTGTCCTGTAATTAGCGGCAATTGTCCCATTGCAGACTCTTATTTTGTGAAAGCTGCCTGGACATTTTCTTCAGAATGCACTTAACCTGAACTGAAACACCAACACATGCTTAAGCTGGTTGTCAGGTACAGATGATTTGTTGTATAACGAGCTCTAACTGCCATCACACTAACCACAAATGAATCTGTTTTGACGTGCAATTAGCATAGGAAGAAGCCACCAAAATCTGCAGTGACCCTTTTAACTTTGAGGCCAGAAGCTGACGGCTGATATGATCTAAAAATGACCATGAAGTGTGATTTATTGTAAAGATCAATCATGGGGGCCAATTTAGGATCCTCTTCTGAATCATAAATGGTCCCAGACACTCTTGTACACGCTAATGTTGCACATGCTCTTTGTTAGCTTGTGGCCCTTTGCCAGTCCACAGGATCCGTAATTCGTGTAAGAACACAGAGAATTGGTTTAATGTGATTTCTGGTTTTTCCATTTTGGTTTATGTTTTCAACTATTTCCTCTACATAATTGAGGGAAGGAAAAAGAAGCTCAATAATTCTTTACGTCAGTGGAGAATATGTAGCTGGAGTGACGTGAAGGATATGTAGCTGGAGTTCTGTTAGGAAGAAGCTAAAATCCATCAACCCACTTTCCATTTGACCTTCTCTTTCACCACTTCTCATCTTCTGTGAAATTTCATGTACTTTTCTTCCATTCAAGACCACCGAGTTCTTAAAATCATTAATTGCCATTGGTTAGACAAGGGGTAGTTGATGGTTTTAGACCTAAATATCCGACCCCAATAGCCCTCCCCATGTAGCTTGCACTCATCAAATAGATTTGAAACGGCTAGAGTTATGGGCCTCTCATCAGCTGCTGGAGGTTTGTGAACATGGTCCCCAACAATGGAAAGGTCAAATCTTTGCCAGTTGCAGTTGCTACAGTCTGCCCATGGAAACACCACTGTCTTCTCTCACAAATCTAAACTCTTCCAAGAACACCAAAACTCCCTCCCCATTTGTTTCGAAAGAGTAAAAAGAATAAATAAACAATTCTACACTTCCTTTCCCGTCCATGGCTAATGCAAACAAGTACTGCGGGGTCCTTATCAACATGAAATAATAGTCAAACCTTCTTTTGCAAAAGAAAACTTCATTCTATCTTAATCAAGTCTTTGTCACATTAATTTGGTCATCCCAGTTATTGTATAATGAAAACAACCTTTTGGATGAATTACCGTACTTCATGTCCACAAATTCCACCAGAAGTCTCCAAACTCTGCATGTCATAACCCAGCATATCACGTAAAATATAAAAATGGAATCCGAGCAGATCTTGCTATATCTTCAAAGTACGAGAGTATGGATCCTGAAGATCTAAAATTCAACATTATTTTGACAAGAATGTAAAGCTGTGTCTAAATGGATAAGAAGTTGAATTAACAGTACTCAACTGGTGCCAAATTATTGTTCCCAGAACATATAAACCTGTCATGACATTGATAAACCCTTCGACTTTCACATCTTTTATACGTGACAATAATGCAACTAATGTACAGAAAACTCAATTGAATGAACCTAACATGACAATTAAGTGTCACTATTGCTTGTGCAGAGTAATCGGTAGGTTTCTTCCAAACTGACATCCACAGATAGCGATAGCCCGCTTCTCTCTTTGTTTAACACTTGTTGTTGGCAACTACCATCTACAGCTACTATGTATCATAAGGTAACAAGTGTGTGGATCATCTTTCTTCTCTGATTCAGAAAGAAAAGGTTAAAATTTGTGGTTGGAAACTTGGAAGCTCACCAGCTCAATTCTTTAAATTCTTGGTCCCATGCACGGGGCAGCGACTTAAGATTAGTTGGTGGGGCTAGGCCAGTCGGTCCAATGAGTAGCCTCGCAGCACATTTCAAGGAGTTCACTGCATGAATTTTATTTTCATGTCTTCATATATAAACTACCGCACTAATATTGTCTAAAATACAATGATTAAACACGTGAACAGCATATGAAGTTGAGGTATTTTACATTTATATCACTTATAATAAAATATATTTGGTATAGTATGCAGCAACACGAGTTCTACAATTTAAATGGAGTTCAATCTATACAAAGGAAAGCCGGAGAATCAAATATATGGCTTTGGTCCGGAGTACATCGACCAAATGGGGCTGCAGAAACCGGGACCTTTGGAGCTGTGAAAAGTCTCGATGTTTGCAGCAAATACAACAAAATCATATGTAAAAGAAGAAAGGGCCATATTGGTTCCGGGTACAACTCCCCATGTTTACGGCTGCCAAAAACACGTACCATATGGGTCGTCAGGACTTTGGAGGTATAATGAGCGGCCCCATTTTACTCTTCAGATTCGATTTCCAGTCTAACCCATCCACGGTTAGTGTTTGCTTTATTGATCAAGCATGCTTCATATGGTCTCTGTCCTCCCAATTTCAACTCATTTACTGCAAGATTTTATCATATAAGCCTCTATTCTACTCCACTACTTGCAACGTTGCATCCATTATCCCATATTTCGGTTTAAGGTCGTTTTTACAGGGGTTGCATTGCATTCAAACTAAACCTATTACAAATTTGTCTGCCGTTTTGTTTGAAGAGTTAAATCCGAAAATTAAAGATAAAGTTTGGATTTTAAAAAAAAAAATTAAAGGGTTAAGTTTGAATTATAAAAAAAATAAAAATGAACTCGAGTTAATAATTGTAAATAATTTATAATTATCGTTTAATACTTGTTTTAAATTAATTAATATTTATATATGTACTATTTAAACCTTATTCAAGTTATAAATTTTTTTAGTTATTTAATTTAATTTTGTTTATGAATTACGATTAATATTTATATGTATTATTGTAAGAGGTTATATTTTTATTTCAAATCAACTTTATAAATATATTATTTTTAATAAATGATCCAATAAATTATTTATATTTTATGTAATCATTACAAAAATTAAATAAATAGAATTTTTAGTTTAAATTTAATAATTTTATAATTAATTAAATTTAGGTTTAATAAGGAGACCAAGTTAAATATGAATTAGAGTTTAATTAAACTTGTTCCAAATTGCCCTTCAATAGATTTAATTGGTAGGAGAAATTACGTACTTGCCTCTAACATTGATGTCTAGGGTTTGAGTTTTCAAATAATTCATATTGGTAAGTATATTATATTAAAAATTTATTATCAAATAAATTTTAATATAATATATATCAAATTTTAGTAAAATTTTGATAAATTTTAAAATTTTATTATCAAATTTTTAACAAAAAAAATTTATTATCAAATAGTTGAATGGAGTTTGTCAATTAATTAATTTATTTCAAGTATAATTAAGTACAAATAATATATTTTAAATAAAATATTTAATGAAATAGCAATTCATAATCAATAAATGTAATAAAATTAATATTAGTAAGCTCAATATCAAGGGCCAAGTTCAATCTAATTAATACTAACAGGCTTAATGCATATGCATTTGATTAACTACAGTAAAATCTTAGGTAAATTGTAAAAACTATAACTCGAATCATCAACCTCTAAAAGTGAAAGACATTTCGAGAGGCTTCATTCTACTTATTGGACCAACTATATAACATACTACCATTTAATTTTGAATTATTATTTTATAAATAATTTAGGATAAAAGATACGGAGCTATTTTGTGGTTTGAAAACTTTAAAAAAATATTTAATTTTTATTTTTTTAATTCCTTATAGTTTTGAATTTTCCATAAAACCCTTTTCTTACATTTTGAATAAAAAATAATGATGAAATATATTCAATATGAATATCATACATAGACTAATTAAATGCTACTTACATGATGATTCAACTTAGCTCTCAAACTCAAATGGAATTAATTAAATTCAAATCAAAATAATAATTTATTATAATTAATCGAGTTTAAGATCTGAATTAAGTTATCATGTTAGTGATATTTGATTAGTTCATATATATGTTTTATCATTATTTTTCAATTGAAGTTTATGAGAGAGACATTTTTAGAAAATATGAAAACTAAAATAATTTTTGATAATTTTAAATTTTAAAAGGCTTTTCTAAAATTTATTAAACTAGTGGGAAATCTATATTATTTACCTAATAATTTATTTATGAGATATAATTAAGAAATTATTTGATATACCTAAAAATGAATTGGCTATACTTAGAAAAATAGGGATCACTTACTTACCTCCTTGAAAGTTGGATTAAGAGATACCATTAACTCATTTAAAGAATAGCAAAAAGTGCATTTTGATCCTTACTATTTTCAGCATATTACATTATGAACCCTAACATTTCAAAGCGTTCAATTTGAGCCCTAGCATTTACAAAATGTCCAAAAAGACCCTTAATGAGCAGAAATTTTGATGAGGTCAATTGTTTGTCAGTTAAATGTCAAATTAATACTGATATAAAATTGTTTAGTATTTTTTACAATTAGATAGTGGGCCTTACTGTCACGTGTTTAAGTGGAACCTACTATTAAAAATAAAAAATAATATGATTATAATAATTGATATTAATCCTTAATTAGGTTAACTAAATTATTAAGATACCTATTTGTCCAATACAAATCCTAAATTGACAAAATCCACAATTTAGAAGATGATGCTCTCCTACTCCCTCAAGCTTTTCTTCTGCATTTGCTTCTCCTTGGCTTCTATCTCTCAGACGTCTTCTATCTCAATTATAAGTTCTCTAGTTTTATCTCTCTCACAAACTTGGTTTTTCTCTTAGTTTCTAACTTATCTTAGCTGTACTGTGTTTTCTTTCTCGCACCAACACCTCTAGTGTCTCTCCACTCTATATTTATGTTATACTTGTTCCTAATTCTTTTTTTGATTTGGTCTCCTCCATTTCACTTAGGAACTGTTCATCAATTTATATTTCACAATTTGGTGTTGTTTTCAACACTTGGTACGCTTCAATATTATTCAAATCTCAGTCTCGAAATGCACATGGTGTTTGGTCCATATGACAATTCTTCTGTTTCCATCTTTAAACTGGAATTATCAATTTAAAAAGGGACTAATTGTCTTTGGATGCTTAATTTGTGTAAAATTTTTACTCTAAAAGCTACAAGAGATGAACAGCTTGTAATTGAAGATTTGATTTACAGTCTGTCAATTGTTTCAACTCCTCACATATCATCTTTGTAGCATTATTTTTGTGTTAGCACAAAGTGGCCATAATTTGGTGTTAATGTCCTATCTATTTTCAACACAGATAACAACCAATAAATTGAAAACAAATAAAGCAAGTTTCTTGACATGATGAGGTTTTAGGTTAAGAACATAAGCAATGAGAACAAAAATTACCAAAGGCTCTAATCATTTTACTTTAGAGTATGTGGATGACAATGGAAGCAATATATAATAGAAATTGTACTTTTACGTGAGGTTTCAGTGGTTATGTTGTAAGTTATTGTTTTCGTTAAAACTTGAAATTCTAGGAAAAGAATTGGTTAAGGCCTTGCGATATAACCACCTATTCCTTTAGGAGACTTTTATGGCTCATTAACTACCTTTAAACTATTCATTTGTCGTATTTCTTTGGCTTTGGGTTCCATCTATTTTATTTAGTTAATCAAAGATTTTGTGAAAAATATTATAATGATGGAATTGTTGGTATTATTGTGGGTTAGAATTTTGATCTAAATAACATAATTAGGAGCTTGATTTATTAGGATATACACTTAGGAAATTTTGTGTTATATAATTTTATATGTTACATATATAAATGCAACTGTCATAGAAGATTAGGATTTATTGTTTTCCTTTATTAGTTCATGCATGAATTTTTGCATTGCTAGACTAAGTCCCTCCAAAGTTTGATATTGATCTTCCAAATCTATGGACTCAATATCTTTTATGAATACAATATTAAATTCAAATGATGTTAATGTGGTTATGTATTGTGGTTTAAAAGGCCCATTTAGAATTTGTAGAGTTCATAAACTAAGAATGAAATTTTATAAATGCCCAAAATATCCAATAATTTTTTTAATGAGGTAAAAATGTTGACATATATGTACAATGTTTGTCTTATTAATTAATTTTATTTTAGGATGGAAGATGTGATTTTTTTTCAAATGGTATGCCGAAAATATCCAATAAGTTTTTTTAATAACATAAAAATGTTGATATATATGTACAGTGTTTGTCTTATTAATTAATTTTATTTTAGGTTGGAAGATGTGATTTTTTTGTATGACGAGAAAGTTACTAAGAGGATTGTTGAAGTGATTCACAAATTAAAAAAAAGAAGTATGTATGTTGAAGAAGGAGGCCTAAACAACTATAACTGTAATTATAGAAGTTGAGGAGCAAATAAATCTTACAAAGTAGGACATTATTTTGTTGACATAAGAGAAAAATTGACATTTATTTTAGTAAATATTGTAATAGGATTTGTTGTGCTTATCGTGAGTGTTATTATAAAAACTGTTATAGGGAAATGACATTGAATTGCAATATTTTGTTTCAAACTTGAATTCTAATGAATGAATAAAATGATATGATTATGCAGTAGAACTTCCATTAACATCTATAATATAACATATTGAATCTAATTATTCTATATCATTTCTTATAATTTGGAAAGGTATCCATGGAGATTCCATGCTCGACAACTACATGATTGGTGTCTACCAATCTTTACAATATGTTTTTCATCACTTCATATACCTTATCTTCATTCCATACTATTATCCATTGTATTGTATCCTTTTTTATCTTCTCTAATTTCTTCATAATGGTTGGGGCAATATTTTGACTTCTAAGTATGTACAAACTCTCTCTTAACTATGTGCCTTTTCATCACCATGATTCTGATTGTTTCAAGTATGCTAGTAACTGGTATACCTCTTAGTAGTAAGATCCACCATTTAAAGATTTCACTTATAATATTATTGACAATGATATGTGCTGAATTGTTGATATTTTTAATTATTTTCACTTAGCGATTATTAATACAAAATGATTAAAATACTTACTTTAATTTATATTTGATTTTAGGTACAATTTGGAAACAAAAAAAATAAAGTGAGTCAAAAGTATCCTATTTAGGACATTTTCTGAAGATTGGACAAAGAAAATTTAAAGATGAAAATTGGAAGATAAAGAACAACACATGGAGAGAGCAAATTAAATTAGCTTCAGTTAATAAGGGAGAGCTCCTGGACAAAAAACGTAATTGACAGTGGGCAGCCAAAAAATTAAGGGTCCCATCGAAAAAAACAGTGCCATCGGGAGAATAAAAGAAGGCTTGAATAAAATCAGCGCAGAGGAGATTGAGGAGAGCAAGCAGAGTAGCGGTAATAGGCGGCAACTGAGAGTTCTGAGAGCTGGGCGTGAGTGGGCAGGCGCAGTTGAAGGCTACGGCTTGGAGAGCTGGCACTGGCTTGGCTTATGGTTTAGTGAAGCTCCAGACGTGAACATCAGGTGCAGAAGGATTTAAGGAGGAAGCAGAATGTTTAAGGCAGTTGATGGGTGACCCTTAATGGTCCCATCACTGCACAGTATCGCAAGCACAGTGAAGGCAATAGTGGACGGTGAAGAGCTTTGGCAGTGAATAAAAATTGAGGGATTTTGGTTAGGCATTAAAATGGGGGCTGAAGTAATTTTTCGGGATAAACTCATGAAGAGCTGAACGTCCCGACACCGGTTCGGAGGTAAAATTGACGTCGACGACCCGGGTTAAGTGATTTTATTATTATTTTGTTGTTTCTTTCTCTCATTAGGAATTGATTATGTTATCCTGTTTTAACTGATTTGGGTATTGTGTATGGATAATCGGACTTT
>JANKOE010000006.1:8787046-8803638 GCA_026284465.1 Erythroxylum citrifolium | reverse complement strand
ACCGAGCAAAAGATGGAAAATTTTATAAGAAGGAACATATTGAGCCGCTTTGGGATGCCTATGGTATTGGTCGCAGATAACGGTCGTCAGTTTGACAACGGCAAGTTCAAAGATTTCTGTGAACGATTGAGGATAAGGCTCCAGCTGTCTTCAGTAGCCCATCCTCAAAGCAACGGGCTTGCAGATAATACTAACAAAAAGATAATGAGCGCCCTTAAGAAGCGCTTAGACGGACGAAAAACTTGGGTGGACGAAATAGATGAAGTGTTGTGGGCGTATAGAACGACCCCGAATGGAGCCACAGGAGAAACACCGTTCCGAATGACCTTTGGAGCAGAGGCATTAGTTCCAGTAGAAGTGGTGTTGCATAACCAAAGGGTATCGAGTTACGAAGAAGAGCGGAATGACGAAGCCCGCCGAGCGGAACTTGTGCTCCTCAGTGAAGACAGGGATAAGGCGGCCGCTCGTTCGGAAGCTATCAGACAAAAAGCAACAAAGTTTTACAACAAAAGGATGAAGCCGAGCGACATAAAGATCGACGGTTATGTTCTAAGAAAGGCCGAGGCGGCGGGGAAACATCCAGGAAAGCTCGGACAGGCATGGGAAGGATCCTACCAAGTGGTCAAGCAAGTTGGACAAGGCTCTTTCGTCCTGCATGGCCCTGATGGCAAGATTCTACCGAGGCCGTGAGCTCCCAAAATTTAAAGACATTTCATCAATAGATAAGCCTTGTTTTAGTTGTTTATTTCTTTCTCTAATATGTTATTACTGCATACGAAGTTGTAGTAGGTACCTTTTTCCTGGCCCTGCCAGTCAAGTTTTTTAATGGCCCACGCCATGATCATCGCCAATAAAAAGTAGCAAATTCTTGACAAAAAAGGGTCTTATCAAAACAAGGCAAGACGAAAAACAAGCTGAGTGCCATCGACCACGCTCGGCCTTTGACATCGCTCGATTTTCTACAACGTTCGGCCCGGTTGTCAAGACAAGATTCTTGCAACTAGGCGATGTCAAGTCACAAAATCTTGGCATCGCTCGGCCTTCGACATCGCTCGATTTTCGACATGACATCGCTCGATTTTCGACAACGTTCGGCCCGGTTGCCAAGATAAGATTCTTGCAACCAGGCGATGTCAAGTCACAAAATATTGGCATTGCTCGGCCTTCGACATTGCTCAGTTTTCGACACAACATCGCTCAATTTTTGACAACGTTCGGCCCGGTTGCCAAGATAAGATTCTTGTAACCAGGCGATGTCAAGTCACAAAATCTTAGCATCGCTCGGCCTTCGACATCGCTTGATTTTCGACACGACATCGCTCAGTTTTCGACACGACATCGCTTGATTTTTGACAACGTTCGGCCAGGTTGCCAAGACAAGATTCTTACAACCAGGTGATGTCAAGTCACAAAATCTTGGCATTGCTCGGCTTTCGACAAGGCTCGACTTCGACACCTCGCTCGGCCAGGTTCCAAACGGGATCTTTAGAACTAGGCGACGCCAAGAGCCAAAATCTTGGATCGATCAACCTCAGTATAGCTCGGGTGGATTATTTCAAGTATACCTACCGCGATTGACTCGTACCGAACGCGCGAATTTGCTACGTGACATTTGAGAAGGCAATCTCTCACACAAGAACAATGATAGCTTAAGGCGTCATCCAACAAAATTATGAAGACAGTGAAGAATAAAGGTAAAAAATTTTATTTCCAATAAGTTCGCCCTAGTCACAAGCTCGACCAGATGAGCTTTTCTATTTAGAAATATTATCTTTCCTACCCGGTCTACTGCAAGTATCCTCAACACACCTCTTCACGTCAAAGTCAAACAATCTGTCTATTATATGTTCTGATATATTTGTGTTGGCAAGTCCTGTGACAGCCAAATCCTTTACAAGCACACAATTCTCACCACAGTGAGTCCTCATCCGACACTACTTTTCGTTCTCTTTCGGCTATCCCCCTCCTTTTCTCCAGAAGAAGGCCGAGCTCGAATAAAAGCAACAGTTCGGCATAATCCTTAAACGACGAGCTGTCCGACCAGTCAAAGACGCAAATGTTGCGACAACCCCTTAAGAGGGAAAGAGATAGGTCATTTAGGTGCATTTCTTTCCGCCACTTGACTGCGTCAATCCTCTCCCCTCTGATAGAACTTCGCAACTCCGTTAGCCTGTTCTCTGCCCTCAGCTTGTCCCACTTTTTCCTCGGTACCTTAGCCATTTCTGCCACCGTCTCCGGTGGCCCAATTACGGGTAGGGCACCTTCGAATGAAGAGGACAATAGTGAAAATACACTACGGTAATCGCAAAGATGAAAATACAGAGGATTGAAGCTGGACAAACAGAGCATAATGAAGAAAGCCTGTTCACTCTAAAATTTATAGTATCAACAGAGGGGGCGTACCAATCGACGTCGAACACGTTGTCACAATCTGAACTGAAGCTGAACACGTGGAACGATCTAAGCGAGGGGGAGTTAAGGTCATTAAAGGCTCGGAACGGTGAGGCAAACGAAGGGACGCGTCTCCCAGAATTTTGAACGGCACCCGGAGGATACGGACCGACAACAATAATTACACTTAGTGCTTTATTTAAGCCCTGCCGCCTAGTCGATCGGTGTTGATCGGTCAAGCCACTAAACCTGCCCAATCGATCTCAACATTACGCCCAGTCGACCTGTCGAATTGCTATAACCGACCGACCTGTTCTATCCTTACCCCCGATCGGTTATATTTGCTCAGATTGATCACATCACATCATAATCTATTGGTCGGGCATAGCACGCACTGCCTTGAAGACACATTGCCTACTACTTTATATACTCCTTCGACCTTTCCCTTGGCTCAGGCTCGAGGAGTAGAGGGCTTATGGTTGGGTCAGTCATGCTAGGCCCAAGCCTAAACTTAGAACGACACATGAGTCGATCGGCCCATTCTTCAACGTTGACCTAATTCCTACAGGTATTTACTATATAAACTCATTATCTCGCCATGATAGAGGTACGACTCTAGAATCCTACTTTTCTCTTCAGAAAACTACTAAAACCTTCACAGAAAAACTGACTTGGGCGTCGGAGGAGCATCCTGGGAATCAACCCCCGGCGTACCTTTATTTGTTTTGCAGGTATTTAGCAGTCGCGTTCACACAGAAGTATAGATCTAAGCAACGACGTTCAACCTCAGCAAAATCTGGCTGAACCAAACATAATGTTCTTATTGATTCTTAAATAACAACTAGAATAATTGTTATATATATAATGTAATGATTTTTTGAGAATATTTAACGAATATCTTCTTCTTCTCTCGCTTTTCTCTTCTATATCCCAATTTTTAAATCCCAACTAAAATTAGGGTTCTCATGAAAAATTTGCTATCATCACTTTACAAAATTCAACCCCCACTACCTTTACCGTTAGAAAAGAACTAAGAAAGAGTGCAAATTGGCAGCAACATAACCAAATTAATAGTTAGAGAAAGAAAAGAATGGATGTTGAAATTCATTACTCATCCAGTGTTTTTTAACTAAGTACAACCCAAATCTTAACAACCACAAGGAAGGCGTAATCGTAGGGCAGATGGTTATGCTTCTATTTTTAGTCTTTAGGACAATTATGTATTTTGCAACATACTGGTTAGAAACTGGTATAAAAGTAAGTTATACAAACCATTGTGTTAGAGTGTACCATAAAATTTTGATTTGTATGACCATTAGTACAAAGATGGAGTTTGATATTAAGAATTATAAATTAAGAAAAGTTGAAGGGTTAAATTAAATTTATATTTAAAAACTTTTAAAGGTAAAAATATTTTATCTAATAGTTAATATGTTTACAAAAATAAAAAATTTTAATTTAATTTTATAAATTAAATTATTAGGTCAAATCTTAAAATATTTTTAATTTAGTACATAATTAATTTTATTATCTATTGTCCCTTGTATTTTTCTTCAATAAATTCAATATTTTATATAAGTAATTGGTTTAAAATTTTAAATACAATTAAATTGAATGTACCTTTTTGAAGGTTTTGTTATCACACGTATGAAATGAAAGTATGTTTTATTTAGGAACATTTCAATTTTTATTGACTTTGTTATCTTGCATATGAAGAAAAAAATTACTTGAATCATATTTTATCTTAAAATAATTTTAAATATATATTTATTTTGGAGATAATTGAATAATGAACAAAAAAGAGATTTATCATAATAATTTTATTTTAAAATAATTATATTAAAATTATTATAATCCTATGTAGATTAAGATTAATTTGTAAGTAAACCTCAATCGATAAGTTTTACGATAGAATTTTATTACTGCAATCTTAATCCCATAAATTTCTATTATTTATTAATAATAAGATGATAAACTTCTTATTTTTATTTTTAAAATAATTAATAACTAATTTGATTATTTTTATTAATAAATAAAATTGTAAAAATTATTATCTAATTATTAATTATAAATTATAAATAAATTTTAAGGTTTTATTTTAATAATAATATATATTAATAAAATATAAAATTAATAAAAATGAATCAATATTATATATTAATTATTATTATATTATTTAATAAAATATGGTAAATTAATAAAACAATATTTATTAATTATGAAATCATTCAAATTATCATTAATTATTTATTGTAAAATAAAATGCAGATAAAAATTAAAAATTGATTATTTTATTAATTAAATGTTATTGAAATACTTAATTTACTATTATGAAAACTGATTAATATATCATTAATTGTTAGTAAGTTATGATATATTTATCTGTTACTAATTATTAATAAAATAAATTAATAATACATTTGTTTTGAATATAAGGAAATATAAATATTATAATTCACTAAAATAATAGAATTTTTTACAATTTCTTTTATTAGTAAAAATAAATCAAATTAATTATCAATTATTTAAAATAAAATAAAAATTGATCGACATATTTATTAATATTATATAATAAATAAAAATAATAAAAGACTATATTAAGCTATTAAATATATTATTAATAGTTAAAGAATAGATTGAATTTTTAATAAAGTAATTGATATTGTATATTAATATTATTATATTACTATCCATATGGGGTGCCACCTGCCTCAAAAATTTTAAGTCAGTGAAAATTAAGGAAAAAACTTAATGGAAGACTAATTCTAAACTTTTTACAAAATATTAGAGTTTCCCGCAACAATTTTAAAGTACAGGAAATTTTGGTTATATCGATGAAACCGTATGGTATGACATTTGAGAGTTTAATTTTTTTATTTTAAAATATAATAAAAATTAATTTAATTCCTGATTTTATATTATTTTTCTTATTCTTATCATTTTTACTTTTAAAAACAACAAAATTGGTTTTGGATTTTATCTTTTTTTTATCTTTAATTTAATTAATATTTATGAAATACTAAAAAAAAGTACGACTACTTAATTAATTTATTCAAATTTATTTTTATAATTAATTTGAAACTTAAAAGTATTAGATAAAAATATTTTTATTTTAATAATTATTTAATAAACATATTTTAATTTTAAAAATTACTAGTTAAGTAAAAATCTTTAAAAATTAAATAAATTTAATTTTAGATAATAAAATTAACTTTGAAAATTAAAATATATGGTAATAAATAAATATTATTTTATAAATAAATTTTTAGAAATGACATAAGATAAAAATATTATTGATATATATTAATAAATATTATATAAGAGATTAATATAGAATTAGTTACTTAATTAATTTTTTATAAATGACTTGAACTTTAATTTTTATTTATTATATTATTATCAGTTCTAACAAATTTGTAATTATATTAAAATTAATAATTAAATAAGTTGTTTCATAAAAAATATATATTAAAATAAATAACTTAAACCCAAAATCCAAATCCCAAAACCCAATACCAATACCAATACGCAAAACGGGCGGTCGATGATGCCACCTTCCCTTAATTCAATGTCCCGGTTCCATGGGTACACGTGTTTGATAAGCCAAGATTTGACTCGTCATGTGTATTAAAAATCGCAGGCAGGTCACAACTCACAACAACTGATTATTCGCACTACAAAGCTCATTGATAAATCCAATTCTTTCCAGAAAAAAAAAAAAGTAATCTATTCTATTTTAAATTAAGAAATTAAAGGGAACACCTACAGTGGAATAATCTGTTACGCCAACAATAACATATGGTTACATCATTTTCTAAGAAATAAGGTAACAACCCGACAAAGTCATGTGAGTTGGTCTGGTTAAATACCTATTAATGCATCTTAAATTGAAATTTCAATTACTAAGTAGGATTAGTAACCAAGATTCTTAGTTTAACACTACCTTGACCTTCTCTTCACTTTGTTGTATCCGAATTCGCTCAACCTCTATGTAATTTTACCAGCCCCGGCTAACTAGTTGGTAACTTGTTTATGTAGTCTATTAATGTTGGAATATTAGGTAACAATATAATTGCATTATGATTGAGAAACAGGTAATGATTTTAATGAGTCATAAGATTTATAAGTCCAAGGAGCTAAGCTCAATGGTTTCAATGTTATTAAAAGAAGTAGAGGGCAAGCTTTGCTTCAGGTGGATTCCCTACTTTTAATTTTAAACTGGTCGAGGAGCATAAAACTAAGCTAACTTTTAATTGATTACGAAGCACTCAGTTGATTTTTTTTGGGTTCTATTTTGTGATTATAGAAATGAAATAATATATCTTGTGAAATCAAACAAACTTGTTTTCTTTACCGTCTGTTTTATTTATTGCGTACCCGTGGATCGGGATCAATAATGCAGCTTCTGTCGTTATGCCTTAAAGCGGTCGCGTTATAGGGAAAAGAGCCGTCGCTAACCATCATGGCTTTGACGCATGTTGAACCAGCTTTCCAACTCATTTCTTTTGTGTCTTCTGTCTTCTCACTCCGTCGATATTTCTAGTATTTTGAACTTTTCTCCCAAGTAAAGCCAAGCCTACATCTAAGGGAAATTAAATTATTACACATAGAATAGACCTCAACTTATAACCACATTTGTACATTATAAGCCAACCTTTTTATTTGTATTTGTGCTATAGCTTTCAACATCTCCACACCATTTGTCATCGTTAATAAATAGCTTCTAGTATTTGACTCACAAGTTTTATTTAACTTATTTTTCTTCACATGTTGGATAGTAATCACGGAGGAAAAGAATGCTAATCAAAGTAATTTTTCTCTAGTTCTTAAACTTCTGTAATTAGATATTGAATAAAAACTCTATTGGGTTGAAGGGGCATAAGGTATGACTTGTTGTCCAACAAGCATGTATCTATAATAATCCTGAAAAACCCAAAAACTTTTATTTTGTCTATTATTGCTTTTAATTTTTAATTTTCGTTTTTAAATTTAATAAAAATATGTTTGATTTATTTTCTAATTTTAATTTTAATTTCCATATTTTCATAATTTATGATAACTATAAAACTTGGTTTTGATGCTAATTACTAATTATGACTAATATAATTTAATTTTTTATTTACTTAAATTTTAAAATAAAATTTTGAATTAAAATAATATAAAGTTGGTAATTTTTTTATATTGGAAATATATTTAAATAAAATCATTTACTTAATTAATTTATAAAAATAAGTAATTTATTAATAAATATTATCTAATAAAATTTTTAACTTAATTAACTTACAAAATTAATTTATTTTAACTTTTATTTAATATTTAATTATTGTCAATCAAATAATTTTATTTTTGTTTGAAAATTTTAAATAAAATGAAAAACCATGATTAAAAAAACAGCACCGAAACTAGGCGTTACTCCTTTTGTTGAACTTCATTATTAGAAAGAAAAGGTTCCTTTGAAAAGTATTGGAGAGGCATTGTTGTCCGCTGGGGCCTTATAAATAGAATACGATCCCATATATAGAAGGGTTGGACAATATTAAGGTGAGGGCCTTTGTTTTTTCGTTCCACAACTCTACGGTAAACAATTTACAAATTTCAGATATAAATATTCATAAGGAGATTGATTTGAATATTGGTTCAGCCGGATTCTGGCCGAATAGTATGTTGCCGTTTGGATCCATCGATAGGCAAACTTCTGCGATGATCTTCGCGTGAGGACACCTGCAAAACAAAGGAAGGCACGTCGGGGGTGAGATCCCGATTAGCCCCTCCGACGCTCAAGTTAGGCTTTTGGTGAAGGTGGGGTTCGTAGAGTGTAGAGAGAAAGACTAGGCTTAAGACGGCGTACCTCTTGTTAAGAGAAGATGGTACCTTATATAGGATTTCTTGCTAGGTTGAAGTTTCTGCATCCCTTACGTTCGTGCATGGGAGGCTTCCACATGCTGATGGGCTGTGAATGTGGGTTAAGCCCAAATCAGTCTATGGGATGAGACTGATCGATCGGCCTGTGAGGTTGGACTTGAACCCGAAATATCCGACCCAACCAATAACAATTATCAAATCTAGATATTGGTGATCAAAATTAATTGTGATTAAGTAATTGTTGGAAATAATGAATTAATATTGGTGCTATCTGACCCTAATAGATTGTTCCTTTCTCTGGCGACGTAAAACAATATAGAATCTCATTATGTGGATTCTTAAAAGAAGAGTTATGTGTATATTCAAATCTAGATATTGACTAGATAAAGTTCGTGTAACAGTAATGGCTACGAATCTTATAGATAATCTAGACGGGTTAGAGAAGGGAGGGTACATAAAAAGATCTCATAACCATTTGAACATATCTTGTATTTAAATATGAAATAAAAAGAAAGAAAAGGAGGAAATTAATTGTGACACGCTTAAGAATTAAGATCAAGAACTATACAAAAAAACATGTTAAATTTGGTCATTAACATTACTTTATGTCTTATCTTAATATAATGTTGTAAAGTATAACTTCTAAAAACTAAAATTTTTAATAAAAATAAAGTCCGTACAAGTTTCTGATAAAACTAATAATGCCTAGGTAATTTGCCTTTTTATTTTACACCAAAACAATTTAATATTTAAATTCTCGTCATTTCATGTAATGATGATTTTTAAACCACTATAGTAGCATTATAATTTCAATTACAAATCAATGAATAAAAAACTCAACTTGTTCAATCAGTTCAATTAAAAAAATCTTCAACTGTTTAGGGGCTGTTTGTTTCTGTTTTTTTCTTCCGTTTTTGTTGTCATTTTTTTAAAAAGAAAAATAGGTAAATAAAACATGTTTGGTTTATTCTGTTATGATTTTTTGTTTCTGAAAATAAAAAAACCACAACGGTTTTACAGAAATTATAAAACATCGTTTCTCTGAATTTTGACAACATGTTTTCTTTGACAGAAAAACAATATATCCTTATTTTCTATCTCGATTAATAATAATAATAATAATAATAATAAAGTGCAAAATTTATAATAATAATTAATAATTAATAATTAATAGTAGTAGTAATAATAATAATAAGATAATTAATTTGGTATAATAAAATTAAAAATATTAAAAATATTAAGTAGAAAATTTATAACAACAATTAATAAAAATAAAAATAATTAATAATAAAAATAATAAAAATAAATTAATAATAAAATTAATAATAATAAGAATAACTTATTAAAAATTAAAACAATAATAAATTAATAATAATAATAAATAAAATTAATAAGAATAAGAATAACTTAATAATAATTATCATCATCGTAATCATAATCATAATCATAATAATCGTAATAATAACTTATTAAAAATTAATAATAATAATAATAATAATAATAATAACCTAAAATATTTTTAAACCTTAAATCTACGTTTAAATTATTCTATCTTTATCCTTTACAATCCAAGAAAATCTTTTCACTCGGGGTAGTATTTTTTAATATTATCCTACAAAATAACGGAAATAGCAAGAATTGTTTTTTTTCCATCTTAAGCTTAAAGTAAATAGAATCAGAGAGAATAATTGAAATGTAAATAACATATTTACTGAATGACTAAAGTAAAAAATAAATAGATGCACATATTTGATTGACTGTAACAAGAAGAGGCAACCAGATAATTGCCCAAATCTCTCTATTATTTCCCTCGATCTTGAAGACCTTCTTGATTATGTATAGAAGTTTTGATTTTATTTTTCTTGATAAGGTTTACTTTTCTATTTAATTTCATCCAACGACTCTCTCCTTCATCTTGCTTCACTTTTCGATTGGAGATCACAAGAAGATGAATTATCAACCTCAAGTGGCTGCTCCCCCTCCGCAAGGTGAATGCTTGTTTAAACTGAAATTTATACATCAAAAGTTATATTCATAAAAAAAAATCTAACCTTACAATTTATCTCTTTACACACCATTTGAATCCTGGAAAACGAGAAAATGTATAATTGATAGAAGAGTAGATGCAGAAATGACTCCTTTTTGTTCACATTTTGTTGCATTTAATTGATCAAATCATAGCATATAGGGTATCCATTCGGACCATATTCAGGTCCAAAAGAAGAATACCCTCCTCCCGGTGGGTATCCGCCGGCAGGATATCCTCCTCCAGGATTCCCTCCTCACCAAGGCTACCCTCAACAACTACAACCACCGCAAACTGTTTATATGAATCAGCAGCAACCTAGGAGTGATAGTAACTGTTGCTTAGCATTGTAAGTTGATGTTCTATTCCCAGTTTTACATCATTTGGCGTTGCTATTATTTTAACGCCTTGTTGTGCATTATTTTCTTCTCTTGGTTTCAGCCTTGGTGGATTAGCCTGCTGCTGTTGCCTGGAGGAATGTTGCTTTTGAAGTTATTGGAGATGCAGGCACTTGCATTGCTTGCTATATGTCGAACAAAATTAGAAACGACAGCGCTCAAGTGGCAACCTTTGCAGTTCTAGCTATTTGTTATAAAATATGTCCCAAGTTTTGGTTGTTTTCATAATTTTCAAATACAGTTGCAAGAAGTTTTTCATTTAGTTGTCGTTTAAGGATCATTCCATCGCGTAGATTTCATTTGATGATTAAAAGATGACGTGAGAAACAGAGAAGGAGCTACACGAAGCACGCATAATCAGGAATTAAGGTCCAATACATTTTATCGACTGAAAAGCCACGTGCTTTATATAAGGGGATTCTGCAGACTGCAATGTAGAAGTTTAAGGTCCCCAAGGCAAGGCTAAAGGCTTCAGCTTCAGCTTCAGCCTCAGCCGATTCCTTTTGCATGCAAAACAAGACGTGTGCGCAGACAAGTGTATAAACGTCCAAATATAACCGATCCGCCCCACGGATTATGAGTGGGTGTTTTGGCAAAAAAGCAAACGTCGTAACAAAAGCCGCCTTGCTCAAACCTCGCCCAACTTCACACGCGTGTTATGATGGGAGACCATTTCTGAATCTGATTGGTGTGAGAATGAAAATACCCTCCAGACAGCTCCCAGTTTCTCCACAGTCCCGAGGCACGATGACAGAAAATAAATAAAAACAATTGACAACTCTCAAATGGTCTAAAACCATTGTATGTCTATTGGATAGGTGTAAGCTTGCATGGACCACTCTACGCCCGAATCCCACATGTCCCTTTCCTTAAGCCTCTCAAACACGTACCCATCCTACATTTTCCATATGTAATCCTCTCCTGCCTCCTTGCTTCATGCTGCCTTTCTCTCATTGGCTTACTACCTTTTCCTTCTCACATCAACACCAGTCTGTCCTCTGATCCACCTTCAAAGTTATAAATCCCCATACCCATTTTCTCTACGGTTCCATCAAAAGACCTCAGGCCATTCTCCAAAGAGTGAGCGGCCAAATTGCAGGTCATTTCTGGAATCATGATTAAGACCCTGATTCCTTACTCTAACGCAGCTAAAACCGCTGAAATTATGTCCAAGTACCGGCCTATAGCACCAAAGCCTGAGGTTTCTGCGAGTTCCGGAGCTGAGAATTCGTCCATGTCTCAGAAGATTAACCAATCTCCTTACCTTAGGAGCCTTTGGTCGCAATTTCAGGCCGGACCCACGAGGGCAAGAAAGAGAGGCAGGGCTGCCATATCTCCACCTAGCATCAAGAGACAAAGGACCCATATGCTTGATCTTTCTTCACCTGGCCATGCAACATCCTTCGCCTCGCATCTGTTGGGTTTTGCTCCTGGAATTCCTCAACTTTCTCTACCAAACCTTATCGCTGTCAACAACAGCTTGGAAAATCAGCTCGCAACACCGTCAAATTTGGTGACACTTCCCCTTCTCCCACGTAATTCATCACTTCCAGCGGTCGCTCAAAAAGCAACACCTGAACATGGTTGCATGGACCCAGGTAAGGAAAAGTTGTTAGATTTGAATACAATTGCTGAAATCCCAGAGGAAATGGACCTCTTGCAGCAAACGCAACAATATCCCCTCATCAACGTCATAACACCTCAACCAGTTCGACCTGTCGGCTCAAGCATAATCGTAGGTTGCATCAATGAAGACCCAAGCTTGAACCCACCAGTGAAAGTTTCGAAGAAGCCAGAGGAAGTTGAGGAAGAGGTGGAGTCTGAGACCTTCCCTGCGGTGATATCTGATTCCAACAACAAAGTGAGGCTGGCAAATAATGCTTATAAGGAAATGGTAGGCCAGCCAGAGTGTTCGTGGCTTGATTCCATGGTCTCCAGCGATGGTAAGTTGGGTATTGGTACATGCAAAAGGATCTGTGGGGAAGTGATTCTTCATCTTTCTGACCCGCGGGTTCCAGTTTCATCAAAAGGCTTCTCATGCTGGGTGCGGATAGAATGGCGAAGCGAGGGTAGGAAAAACTCAACCAATGCTTTCTGTGATGTTATGAGACTGTCCTGCGAGTCCAAGGACTACCTCTTCACATGGAGGTTCCATACCCGTACCAGAGAGGGCAATTGAGCATCAATGTTTGAATAGTTTATAATTTTTACTGTACACAATAGTTTGCTAGATAATGCAGGCTAGTCTACCATGTACAGCTCAAAGAATATAAATAGTTCAGTCAGTTTTCAGTTTACATTTAAGCTTTAGAGAAATACCTATACTTTCTTTCCTCTTATATTCTCTTTGTGCAATGTTAGAGACTTCACTTGAAATTGTGGAAAAAGGGATGTAATATTCTAGCTGAAATTAAGCTGTATGTATATTTTGAAGCAAATGCGCCCACTAGAAATGCTAGTAACTTCAAAGAAATGTGCATTGGAGATGAAACTTGATGAGCATTATAATCCAGATGCAAATAGACAGGCTTACCTTTGAGTCTACAGAAAATTAATTTCTCATCTCCAACAATAAGTTGATGTCTAATCAGTTGATTTTCGTTTTAATAATATAATTATTTAAATGTATTCTTTATTATATATATTCGTTTAATTAATTTATTTATAAGATAAATGCACAAATAAATTTCGATAAAATTGTAATTATAATATTGATATTAGATTAATATATTATTCTTAAATTATTATACATTATCTTTCTTGCTCGATCTTATAGACTAAAGAATAGAAATATTTAAACAAATGTGTTCGTACTTGATCGAGAACAAGTTTACTTAACTGACCTCATATGATAATTTTATTTGAAATATTATTTATATGTATATAAAAAGTCTCAAATATTATATATGTGATTTTTTGACTAAGATATCTCATATAGAAAATGTTATGTTTTGATAATATTTATAACCTATTTTTGTCGAGGGTAACTCAATCGATAGTTATTGTATATAGCATGAACTATATAAAGGTAACTGAGTGATTGATGTAGAATTTATCACTATGAAATAATTAGTGAGAATGTTTAAATGTTCTTTGATTAAAGTTGATTTGAAAAATCTTTGACTAAATTAGAACGACACTTTGTAAAATTGCTTACAAATATCATTAATGTAACCAATTATCAATGATGGAGTATGATTTGAGTAATTCAATACTCTATATTTAATTGATACATTATGTTATGAAAGAAATGAATCATACAGAAAATCATATATGAAAGAGTTAGTCAAAGTTATTTTTGATATTCTTAATATTTGGGTGTTTATAACATATTACTAAACGTCAATATTAATATATGAATATAAATTATTTAATTAGATAATTAAAGACAGATAAAAGGAGTTTAATTTTTTTGATTTATCTAATCCTAAATATAATTTATAGTTATAATTTATATCCATTGCTAAAATATTTAGGACCTAATAGGTTATACATAAAGAACAATTGAAGAAAGGAAAAGTTGATTTAATTAAGTTGATTGTAAATCTTTTTAAAAAATAGGATTAAATATAAGACATTTAATAAATAAGAATCAATATGGGGCACCAAATTTTATTTGGACTCAATTGATATTAATTAGAATTAAATGTAATTCTAATTAAAGTTTAGTTGAAATTAGGATTTTGTTTCAATTAAATTATAAAAAGTCTAAATCTTATTATAGATAGGCTTATGCTCTAAATGATCTATCACTTCTTACATAACCCTCTCTACACCACTTTTAGAGTTCTCCCATCATTTTTATATGGATACCATTAGAGATTAAATAGGTGTTACAATGGTTACAACAAATTAGTTTAAGGAACAATTCGAAAAAAACTTCAAGAAAATGATTAAGCTATAAAATAAGATACGAATTTATGATTCATGTTTTATTATGTTTATGCACTAATCATGATATAGAATTTAAAGTGAACTTAGCTTTCAAAAAATCAAAGACTTTTTTTTGTATTTATTCTACCACATGCCAAATCATATCCCTTAATTTTCCAATAGTGGTATCAGTCATCTTTAATTATATAATTTAATTAAGATTCTTTGTTTACTATGGATATTAATTTTACAATTAAATTTAATACACTAAGCCTAAGATTGAATTAGATTCGACTGATATGAAAAAGTTTAAATGAATATACTTTTTATTTAGTGAAAATGATTATTTAAATTAATAAATTCTTTAATGAAATTGGTATAGTTCCATGCATTGTGAATCTAGCAATGCACTGCTGAATATTAGAGTCATCAAGCAAATGAAAGGAGTTGGGTCTTATTAAAGATCTAATTATATATTTGGATAGTTCTCTTAATTAGGATGATAATTGACAAGAAAATTATAAGATTCAAGTAAGTGTCCATCTTGTAGAATTCTCACTAAACTACTGTTTTAACAATAATGATTGTCGTATAGTGATATGGTATAATAAACATGATTAGCTTATAAGTGAGAGATTGTTAGTTTATTCCCTACAACCAAATGATTGTTTATAATTTAATAACATAATTATTTAAATGCATTCTTTTTTATACATATTTAGATATATCTGATAAAATTCATGAGATAAATATATCTTTAAAATAAAATTATGATAAAATTATAATTATGAGATTTATATTATATTTTACGTATAATCCTTAAATTATTTCATCATGATAATAAATTATTAATTACACGATTTTATTATTAATAAAATAATTATAATTTGATTGTCTATAAGTATTTGGAACATTATTTTATTATATGGACATTAATAAAATGTCAAAAGATTAGCGTGCTTTGGAGAACAAGACTAAGTGCTTGTTTGGATGGACTTTTGGGAGGTCAATAAACACTTTTCTTCACCACAAAAGCCTTTTAAAAAGAAAAATGGGTGTTTAGCTGTAAAATAAAAAAACACTTTTTAAATAAATATGGCCTTTTTAGTAGCCAAAATATAACTTTTTAAGAAACTCAAATTTGGAACTTCTCAAAAAAGCGTTTTTTCGAGTAGATTTTTAAGATCAATTAATGAACCTATTTTTAGTCCCTTTTGTCCTTATGTTTTATACATAATTCACACAATACCCACAAACTCATTTTCACGTTTATAATAAAATGCATAATTTATTATGTATTTAATTATTTACTCAACTTGAATATTTATTTTGGAATTTGTATAATATTATTTGGCTTTTTTATATGTTTTAATATTTGTTTTTGATATTAAGTTTACTTATGTTATAATCCATATAAAAGATTTGGTTAGATATACTTTCATTTATGTTTCGCATGGTTTAAAATTATATAATAATTAATATATTGTGCTTTGTATATTGTCTAATATATTTTAAATAATATTTATATGCATAAATAATTTTTATTACAAAATAAAATACAGTTAAAATTAAAAGTGCTTTTTATTTTTATGTTGCGAAACAGTCTACTGTATGAAGCTCTTTTTTAAATAACAGTCAACTGACTTCTTAAAAAAGTTTTTTTAGACTTCTACAAAAAAAAGATCTACTGACAAAAGCTCTACTAGTACAAGCCCAACCAAACAAAGGCTAAACTGACTTTACATGATAATTTTATTTGGAGCATTATTTGTATGTCATATAGTGATCCTTTTGTATATAAACATTATAATTATGATGACTGTACTAGGGGTGTTTAAGAAAACCTGCGAACCTGTGAACCGGACCTGAATCACATGAACTGAACCTATAAACAAGGTTAATCGAACCTGAAAAATCAGGTTCACGGTTTACGTTCAGGTTTCTAACATGCGATTCTACGTTAATCGAACCTAAACCGAACCTATAGTAGGTTAACCGAACCGAACCTGATTTATAGGTTTAGGTTTAAACCTGAACCTGAA
>JANKOE010000006.1:8774221-8785387 GCA_026284465.1 Erythroxylum citrifolium | reverse complement strand
TCATATATACATGTTAAAATCGGTACTTAGCACGTATATACGTACTACATGTCCGTAATCATCTAACCCCTAATTTGAGGCGTTACATAGAGAACCAAAAAGATAACTCAAAAAAGTTGAACTTAATTGTAAAGTTTGAAAAAATTTAGGATTAAACATGGTTATTTAATAAATAGAACCAATATGAGATATTGAATCTTATTTGAATCTAACTGATACTTAACTAGAATTAAAATTTAATTAGAACTAATTATAATTCTAATTAAAGTTTAATTAAATTAAGAATTTTATTTTAATAAAATTACTAAAAAGTCTCCATATCTTATTATACTAATACATTATGATTCCTGTTTTATTGTACTCATACATTATAATTTATGTTTATTGCACTCATACATTAATTATGATATATAATTTAAAGTGATTTTAACTTTTGAGAAATTAAATGAAAATATTTTATATTTATAGTGTTGCATACAATGAGATTCTGGAGTCTGAGTTTTCCAACACTACAACAAGATTGGAAAATCATTAAGTGGACTATATGATACCATCTAATTCGAACCAAGGCAGTAATTTAGTTCTAAAGGTAAAAGCATTCTTGTCAGTCCGTAGGTGATAAGGTGAAAAGTACAAATAACTCTTGAATTGAATTCAACGTGTCTAGCCCTGGAGTTAATGATAGATTCGGATATGAGTAACTTTATGGTAACTACGAATGAATAACCAGTTACACGTTATGCTTATGAGTAATCGATTGCACATCCTGGTAACATCTTTTTATCTGTTTCGTGTCTTTGTTAGGAAAAAAATAAGAGCATTATAGTTTATGGAAATAAGAGTATTAAGACTTTAGGAATCTTTAGAGTTTTGAGTGTCCTTGACATAATTAAAAGTTTGAGTATGCCTTCGATAAACATTTTCATGTTCGCCCACTATTACAACCAAGATTTTTTGTCCAATTTTTATGGTGTCTTATTGTGTCCAGTGAATCTCAGTCATTTATTTATGCGGGTCCTATATAAATAAACGTGAGACCCGCATAAATAAATGACTGAGATTTACTGAACACAATAAGACACCATAAAATTGGACAATAACTCCCACTATTATTATAAAACAAGTTGAAAGAAATGAGAGGGGAATGTAATTAAAGACAAATTGCACAAGCCCCAGGACGAACCTTCCTCCTTGTTCCCGTTAGTAATATACCATATACTATCCTCTTCATTGTTTTACTTTTGTGGTCCAAATTCTTAGTTGAAATGCCTACTCTTGTTTTTGCAAATTACAGTTGTCCATACCAAATCTTCTTTGTTCACTGCTTCGTGCTCGTCATTTGATGATCGATACTGCCCACATGCATCAATTTTCTGGATTTTGTAGACTATAATATCTCTCTGTCGATTCCCAAACAATCCCTTTTTCTCCAATCTTTCTGTATGAATGCTAGCTTAACGTCGATGATGACGCTCCAAGAAGAGTATTCAACGCAAGCCAAGCTCGAGTTGGCATGCTCCGACTTGAAAACGCTTCTTCAGATCTCCACCAAGATGAAAGATAGCTTAGGAAATATGGGAAAAAGGTTTCAGTTTATCGATGAAAGGCTATCAACAGCATCGAGAAGAGTAACTCCTTTGCATTCTATGGCTATGGTCAACAGAGCCCTAGAAACCAGAATCAAAAGAGCTGTGTCTCCAGCTCTTCTGGTATTAGATAGTTTTAAGATGTCTGAGTCTCTTCAAAACAAGCTTCTTGAAGTTTCCAACAAATTACCCGATCAAGAAACCCCAGAAAAACGACTCAAACACTTGCTTAAATATGTTGATTGTGCTGATAAACTGAACGCAGTCATAAACTCTGTTAGTCATGATGGTGGACAAGTGATTCAGAAGTTACAAGAGGTGGTAGAGTTTTTGAGCAGGACTAAAGCCACTGATCACTTTAGAACGCATAGGCTGAGAGAGACTATGCTGACGCTCAAAGCTCTCTATGACACGGAGGTTAGTGCCATGAAATTCAATGGGTTGCTCGACGAGGCTTTGCTGAATTTACAAGACGAGTATGAGTTCCGATTGCAGCAATTAAGACTCCAAAATATTGGCGAGGTCGATGAAGGTGAAACAGGTTCTCTTGATCTGGGTTCGGAGTTGGAGATTGAACTTCTTAGAAGAATTTCTGAAACACTGGCTTCTAACGATTGCTTGGATATATGTATCGATATCTTTGTCAAGGTATGTCACAACCATGTACATACATGACATTTGAGGTATGCATTTAACTTGGATCATATTGTCTCTTATAATTCTGCTTTAGGTACAGTAAAGATTAAAAAAGAAAAGAGTATGAAATTCTCTATGTATGTGCTATGCTGCCAGGTATTTCTCAGAACATTAAAAGACTGCTCAGAATCTAATCTTTGTTCTGGTTCAAATAGGTGAGGTACAGAAGAGCAGCAAAGGCTTTAATGCGGCTAAACCCTGACTACCTGAGAACGTATACCCCTGCAGAAATTGATGAAATGGAGTGGGAGACCTTGGAGACAGTCATAAGCCTTTGGATCCAGCATTTTGAACTGGCGGTGAAAAAGATTATCGTGTCCGAAAAGAGACTCTGCAACCAACTTCTAGGGGGTATCATGGGAGGAGCTGTCTGGTTGGAATGCTTCATCAAGATTGCAGATAAAATAATGGCAGTCTTCTTTCGATTCGGAGAAGGTGTAGCAAGGAGTAACAAAGAGCCACATAAGCTTTTCAGGCTTTTAGACTTGTTTGATTCCCTGGAAAAGCTTAAAACAGAGTTCGTGGAGATTTTTGAAGGTGAAGCTGGTGCCGATATTTGTACAAGATTCAGAGAACTGGGAAAACTCCTCATACATGCTTCAAGCAAAGTCTTTCGGGAATTTGGTCTCCAAATTGAAGGCAATTCATATTGTCACGCTCCACAACAAAACGGGTCTGTCACGAAACTCGTAAGATATGCCATTAACTATCTAAAGTACCTTGCCATTGAAATTTACAGTGCGCCTATGGCCAAAATTTTACGGACGGAACAAATATGGAAAGCTGGAGCTCTATCAAAACCGAAATCAATAATTTGTTTTTACAAGCTGTCACCAATGTCATGGAAGCTCTTCAAAGAAATGTTGAAGCGGAAAGATCGAGCTACAAGGACAAAGTTCTGGCTCATGTATTTGCCATGAATACATACTGGTACATTTACATTAGAACAAAAAACACGGAACTTGGGAAGCTGCTGGGAGAGGATTACATGAAAAGGAAGTACAAGATTGTTGCGGAGGAAGCAGCGTACATGTACCAAAAGCAAGCTTGGGGACCTCTTGTAAGATTGTTAGAAAAAGAAGATGTAAAGAGACGGGGCTATAACAGTGAGGCCGTGACTGCTCTGATAAAACGCAAGCTCCAATCTTTCCTGAAAAGTTTCGATGACATAGCAGAGAGGCATGGTAAGTGGTATGCCATTCCTGATATCGATCTTAGAGATCAAATCAGACAAGCAATCATCAAATTAGTGGTTACCGCATACGTTGAGTTTTTGGAGGCGTATCCAAATCTCTTACAAGCTAAGTCCTACATTAGTCCCGAGTCAATCCAAGGTCTCCTTGTTCAAATCTTCGATGGAGATGATGGAAAGATGAAGCAGCGTGATTCGAAGGGTCGGACACGTGCACGAGCTTCCATGTCTATGGAAAATGTTGTCCGGGAATTTCGCAAGTCTCGATCGAAAAACGGTGGTCGATAGATTTTCATTTGATTCTTCCACTTCTCAGTACATGCATTTGTCGGCTAAGCCTCGAGTATAGAGTTCCTGTTGTCTGCATGTAATAATTATGGCTTAGCAGCATGGCTAAACGGACAGAACATGTACAAATGTAACCTAACGTGTTTCCTTCAAATTATTTCGATGACCATGTTGTTAGAAAGTGAGTTCATATATTTTGTCCAATATTACAGTGTTTTATTGTGTTTAATGAATCTCAGATATTTATTTATGTGGGTCCCGTATGAGTTTCACGTGGATCCTATAAAATAAATGGCTGAGATTCTATGAAACAGAATAAGACAGAGTAATATTAGACAGCGAATTTGAATTCATAAGATTCGACCAATAAATATAAATTTCGGAGATGCAACATGCCAAAACTAGGGAAAATAAACTATACGTGAGCGAAAAGAAGAAACCAGGTATTATATTTGGACTTTGGGCTTGCGTTTGTGCCCTGGGGGGTTGGAGCCAGTCATTTCTCACCCTGGGCTTGAGGTTGCCTGGTGTCATCTTAGAGATCTCGTATTGTCGAATACGACATTTTCAGGGTCCGATCCAATCCAAGTACGAGATAACCTCAAAGCTCAACAACCTAATAAGCTTCGAAGCTTCCACATCTCTCTTCGCTGACAAAGAATAACTTCCAGAAGTATCAGTCCCTTCCTTCTATTGAAGAACACGTACATCTCAAAAAAATCCTAAATTCTATTTGCAACATTGAGTTTGGAAACATGTCGATGGATTGTTTTTCCTTCTCTGATTTCCCTGAAGACGTGCAGCTCTCTATCCTTTCCTTGCTCAACCCTTCCGACATAGCCATCTTTGCTTGCACTTCAAAACGTTTCGTTTCCCTCTGCCAAAACGAGACCAGCAAGCTCTGGTTCGCTCTCTGCGACAGGCGGTGGGGGTCCAAGACAGAAATCAACAGATGGGCAAACGGTAAAATCTCATACAAGCTCATGTATAAGACTCTCAACAAGTGGGAGCATCTGATTGGCTTCTGGCGCCGTTGCGGTCAAGTTCAGCAGAATGCGGTGAATCCTCCGTCGTTAATTTTCTTCGAGTGGGGCTCTTCGTTCCTCTCCGGCTCCAGGGTCTCTCCGTCCCATGACGGCACCTACAACGTGATCAAGACGCCGTTTTTATTCATGACCATTTCCGCGGAGGGTCAGATTGTAAATTATGTGGATCCCGATGGACAAAAGGACGGTGATTTGATTCCGGTGAATGTTAATTTCATCGGTGACGTGCATTTTAGTGTGGAGGAGAATGCATATAGAAATCTTGACGATGATGATGTGATCAACGAAAGTGGGCCCCTTAATGGTGTACCGGAGACCTCAGAGATTTATCAGTTCTATGCTAATCGGATGAGTCCTGGTACAGCAGATAGATCCTTTAGGAGGCAGAGAAGGAGAGACGAAGGAAGAAAGAGATGGGAAACAGAGCATTTCTTGAAGATTGTTGATTGCTCCCCAACACCGTCACGACCGCTCCAGGGTTTGTGGAAGGTTGGTGGTAATTTTTAGTTTATGGTTTATTAATTATGATAGTTATGTCCTTTGAAATTAGGATCATGTTTTGCAATTTGTTCTGTTATTGGCATAATGAACTCGTGATGTTCTTCTATCTTGTCAAATTACATTGCTTTAGAGTACACAAGATGCGACACAGGTTGATTCATAGTCTCTTGCAGGGGCTTTGTGATGAAATGAAAATGGAATTCTATCTTGTGGCGTATGATGGGATTGGCATCTCTTGTCGGAGGGTGGGAGACTTATCTGAGCGGCTTTCCAGTTTTTCTCCGGTGTTTTGGACGTCAAATCATACTCTAATAGAACCTCCATTTTCTCGTGAGGAGCAAAACATATACGATTCTCGGATACATTTCCTCCCATCTGAAATTGGAGACGACTTGCAATGGGACGGCTCTTTTGTAGATGATGTTGTCTCACGCATTATGTACATTAATTCGAGTTATGATTTGGTAATTCCGGGCTTAGCAGATACATCTGCAAACCCTTGGCGTGTTGAAGGAAGGATTTGGCTGTATAAAAATGGGACTTTTGGATTTGGGTTTCTTAGGGATAATTTTATTGTAGATCTGAAGCATATTGCTCAAAATAATTGTCTTCTTGATACTATATAGTCTTCTGGTGATTGAAAACCTTTGGGATTTTAGATGTGCAAATAGATCCGTAGTTAGATGCCATAATGCTCAATGGCACTGTTCATTACATTCTTCCAAAAATTTAATTATTATAGCTTTATTAGAGTTGATGTTTTGGCACAAAATCCATCATTTCTCTGCGTGAATTGCTATGTGGTGGCATTGAACTTCTCATCAATGAGAATGCAGGAAGATATTGTAATTTTGATGCGTGTCTTAGTAAAGAATTGTTTTAGAGTTTGGTAGCTCTGTGTTCAATGCACAGTGTTTACAGATTTAACTTAGAATGCCTTCCCCTGATTCGTACTCAGATGCTTAATGCTATACAAGGAGCTGGTTTCGTTTTTTTTTTGTTTTTTGTTTTTCAGTAGTTGGTTGCAGATGGCAAATGAGGTGTTGGTTGAGTAACAATTTTTCAATATGGTTACGATATCCCTGTTTAGAGTTCTTGCATTGATCACTGAATTCGATTTGTGTTTTACCAACGTGACTCTTTATCTGCCTGAGTGTCTTCAGTCTTATGCCTTCCGTCACTTTAGCCGCCATCGTGTTTTACACGAAAGTTAGCCATATGACTTCAGGTTGTGTTATTGTTATCGTAGGCATAGCCTGCCGTCATGTCAGTTAGGTAAATGCTCCTCCTCAAGGTTTTGGCAGAATGTTTCTGTCGAACACTTCCAGTTAGGTTTCGTAAGTGTACTGATGAATATGTCTTTTTGCTTCCACTTTCCTCATTTACCCCTTAAATTTGGTGTATTCAAGAGACGAACTGGTGGCTACAGAAGCCCAGATATGGAGGTAAAAAGATGCTGCCATTAACATGAAACAGAATTCATAAAACGCAATTTACGTCTCACACCTTAAGCTGTTGTCACATAATTACAATCAAACAGGGATAGGTCTTCGATTCTTCACATATATTTGAGCATTGTAGTAACAAGTAAAACCAACCAAAACCAACACACGGCAATATCAAGTATGAAGAATTTAGTCTGTCTTATTAGCATAAGCCATTTGGACTGACTGCTGGAGAGAAATGGAGAAACCATAACGAGCAATAGGAATAGGGAGGCAGGAAAATACAAAGATGCAGATTATGACTCAGCAGCAACTTCCCTTCCATTGGTCTTACTATTTGTTTCCCTCTCTCCATCACCCTCGAGTTGGCTTAAGTTACCCTTCTCCTTTATGAGTTGGTTGTGGTGGTGTTTGCAGTAGAGACGGCCCTCATGTGCAATGTAGTTCGACGGGCTAATCGTACATCCTCCATGAATGCATTTGAAGCAGCTCTTGTGGTAAGGAGTTCCATTCACTGTAACCTTTAGAGCAGAATGAGTGTGAGAGATTAGTGTCACGATCACATTAAAAAAAAGCACTAGAGTGATTGTGTTTCAAATTTTATGGACGTTACCTTTTCAGTTGGATACACAGTGTTCTTACATCCAAAACATTTGTCTCTGGTTCCAGCAAACATGTTTGAGACCTTAGCCGCTGTAGGTTTCTGTTTGAAGCATCGGAAATCAGAATTAGACATAGGCCTCTAAAACTCATCCACTGGATATGGGCGTGATAATTTACCTCAGTATCAAGAGGTTTTTCTGGTTTTGCAATTTTTGGAGTGCCTGAAAAGCAAAACTCAAATGGAAGTGTGTCAGATTGAGTTGATGGATGAGGAAAATCTAAGGTACTGGTAAGTATTGTACGAATGAACTTTTCTCTTACCCTCGAAACTTTTGTCAAGACTTCCAGTTCTTTTGAAGAGCTGATCAAAATGTGGCCTGCAGTAGAGTACACCTTCAAAGGAATTGTAGTTGCCAAGCTGCACATAGATCATCAGTCTCAATCTAATTGACTGAGATAAAGATTTACAACGCTTCCACTCCAAACACAAATTGAATATCAATTAAATATAAAGTTTGCAAGAACATTTCCATTGGAATGGGATGCTTCGAGTTGACAGTCCTGGCCAAGAAGCTTCTATGACTCAGAACTCACAAAAGCTAATGAGATTCAGATTTCAAAATAGAAAAGTAACTTTAAATTCCCAGACGGTGAGTGAATGAAGTTAAATAGGAATCTATAGTTTCAGGAGGGAGGATCTAATCTTTTAGCAACTTTCCAGGATCTAATTTCATCATCAAACAAGAATCTCAAACATAATTGATAGGACAAAACATGATTTGAATCCTAGCAGTACAAGGTTCAAGATTACTATTACTTATCCAAACTTGGAGAAAAGATAGATGCAATGACAAGGATGAAGTTGTATAACTGTATGCTTATCAAAAGTATAGAACTAAAAGGATCTACACAGAGTCTGTTATGAATCTATATCTCACATGATAATAGACAATGGCGTACCTTGAGGGTTCCTTTGCAGTGATGGCATCGAAAACAGGCCTTATGGTAAATTCGATTGTCAGCTGTTAACTTGTCCACAAGATAGATAGTCTTGTCACAAGCCATGCACTTCTGGGTAGTTCCTGCAAATGCCATGGTTTCAAGGGAATATCTCTTCCTTTGGCTCTCTTGAGATGTACCAACCACAGCTAGAAGGAACTGAGAAATGGAGACAAGGAATAGGAAGACGATAGCAAGAGAAAAATGTGAGTTGCTGGGGATTGCTGAGACACAAAGCGAGTCTGAATTATTAAAGTTTAGTGGTAACTTTCAATCATTGCATTCCAGCTTTGAAGCGCCCACCTAACGCTGTCTCGTTAGATATTTTATCCGTTTCCTAAGTACATAGATTAGTGAAATGTTCATTGTTTCAAGTTGGGTTTAATTACTCGTACATGCTTGTTAATTTACGTGGGAAAGTTTCGCCTTTCTAGGTGTAATGTCAAATCATGGAGATCCCTTCTGTCTTTAATTACATCTCGCGAGTGATCATTTCTGATGAGATTTCTGACCTTTTTTTACATTCTACCTATTTACGTAGAACATGCGAGGCCAAGGTTTCAAGCAGGCACCTCTAGTAGGGAAGCCTACTTAACCGATTTTAGTGAAGCATGGACATTGGATGCCACTCGTCTTATGGAAATAAGGACCACAAAGCTATAGATTGTAGACGATATAAATGGAAAACATGGGGACCATGTCTTGGGTAACAGATATTTTGAAGCTTATCCTACCTCAGGAACTCAGTGACAAACTCATCTCTCTAAACCAGACAATAGTATTTGGGTATTTACCTATAAATATCTATGCATCCATGTCTGTCGTGTCTTTATTTCATCTTTTGTAGCATTGAACAAAGTTTAGAATGTGTAATATCTGGGTAAGTTTTATTCTTTACCCTTTTCTTTTTTCTTATATTAACTAACTAAGCATCCTCTCTGGAATATACTTGTTTCAGGGACAAGTGGGGAGGTAAGGGCCAAGAACTTGGGCCGATGTAGCTTGCTCTTTACGGTTTATGTGGACTTAAGGTCTTGGTAGGTGTGACGAGTGATGGGTTAAACTGGGGTCCCCCAGATCTAATCCCATTCATGTGTAACGAGGCTAAGTAGCATATGGCATGTTCTAACGGTGTTCTCGTTAGTAGAAGTACGTAATGTGCAACAACAAAAAACAGCTGGACCGCTCATTTTAACTGATGATAACAGCCAGTATAACAATATTTCAAATGATGTTCTATAAAACTTTAAGAGAGTTCAGTCTGAACCGGTCATCTTCTCAAGTGATGTGATTTTTGCCTTTGACTGCCAGCTGTCCTAGTTCAATTATTGGATACCCTTTACCGCTTTTCTCAGTTTTTGTTTTTCTCTCTGTCAACAACTACACCTGCCCTTACATACAGGGTTCATTCTTTCGAAGACAGAGAGACTAAAATCAACGTCTAGAAAACATTTACTTGCATTAAGTATAAGGTGGGCATTTGGTCTAGTGGTATGATTCTCGCTTTGGGTGCGAGAGGTCCCGAGTTCGATTCTCGGAATGCCCCATTTTCATTCTCATTTTCATACTCTGGTTGTCTTTGACAAGTAATAACATAGTAGCCATTGAGATTCATTTTATGACACTTGATGCTTAGCAATTAAATGTTCAAAGTGTATCGTTAGACGACAGAAAAGCACAGCTCACAAAGCCATCTTCTTCATAATTCTACAAGGATGGAATCTGAGCCATGAATCCAAGATTAATGTTTTTATCTTGCACGTTTAGTCTCAGGTCAGCTTTGGATATCACTAAGATCGGTTTCAATGAAAAATCGACAAATATTTATTTGTTGTTATTGACGCAGCAAGTAAAGCGTAAACACACAAGTTTCAACCCGAAACTGAATTCAATTGAGAGAATCTCTAAAATATGAAGTATTTTTTTAAAAAAAAAGACCCTAGTAATAGTGCAGAAAAGAGTTTACATAGGTCTCAAACCCTAAAATGCAAATAACTAAAACAATAAAGTTTGACTAAAAAAAACATTTGACTTTTTAAAACTCATCAAATCTGCGAACTCTTTCGTTTGAACTTCTGACGTGCAACCTATTTTTAAAAATCACCCGCAGCACGTTTCACGTCAGTTATGAAACTGTTTTTCTTCTCATAGGTTTGTCGTTAAATAGTCCGAAGACTTGAGAATGTAAAACAATTTAGAGATTGGCTGAATAAGTAAGGGGTCGTTTGGTTTCACTTTTATTTTTCTGTTGTTGTTTTTAGTTTCTGTTTCCTGTTTTTAGTTTCTGTTTTTTTTCTAAAAAAACGAAAACCTGTTTGGTTGAGATTTGTAATATAAAAGCTAAAAACAAAAACATGTTTGGTTGAGATTTCTAACAAAAAACTGAAAATAAAAATATGTTTGGTTTTATTTATTATTATTATTATTAAGTTATTCTTATTCTTATTAATTTTATTTATTTATTTATTTACTTATTATTTTTAATTTTTAATAAGTTATTATTAATAATAATTTATTATTATTATTATTATTAATTTATTATTATTATTATTATTATTAATTTTTAATAAGTTATTATCATTATTATTATTTTTATTATTAATAATATTTATTATTTTTATTTGTATTAATTATTGTTATAAATTTTCTACTCACTATTACTAATATTATTAATTTTTTATACCAAATTAATTATCTTATTATTAGTATTTATTTATAATAATTAATTATTATTATAAATTTTGTACTTTATTATTATTATTATTATTATTATTATTATTATTGGAAATGGAAAATAGAGATATGTTGTT
>JANKOE010000006.1:8587404-8597778 GCA_026284465.1 Erythroxylum citrifolium | reverse complement strand
TTTCTTGTATATGTTCCTTAGCTTCCATAATATCAATGAATATACAAAATTTAAATGATGTATGCATATTTATTTTCTAACTCATTTTTTTATGATGTATTGTCTGTTCAGATTTTACATCTTAATGAGTCATTTTTCTTTCTCATCTTCATTTGATGGGTTGAAATGGTTGAAATATCCAGACAACTCGAGTGAAAAAATTAATATTTGAAGCTGCTGACAAAAAGACTGTGCAATCATGGCCGCAAAACAAATGGATGCAGTGTTTGGAAGTCAAACAAGTAGGAATATATAGAAAAAAGTTGTCCAAAAATGTCTTGGTCTTAAATAGCAAACGGTTTGGGGGAAACTCTTTATGCTTGGTTTAGACAAGTTGCAAGGTCTATGAGGCTTAGATGTATTGAGTTATTACCTTTGATTTGCGCATTGATCATTACCTTTATTTTTTGGTAGACAATATTAATCATTATTTGTTACAGGAGGGCGTGAGGAAATTTTCCAATGTTCAAGATCGAAGTATTCCTTGGAAAAGAGTTCTGGAGTATGGTGGTTCTAAATTTAGGCTAGGTTGTACTACTGTAGACCTTAAGAATAAATGGAGGAACGTGTGCAAAGGGACTCCTAAATCGAAATAAAAATGTTTCAGTCTGGTCAGTAAGCCTATAAACCTATTATCTTCCATTTTTTTGCCTACTTGAAAAATGTGGAAATCTTTTTAAGATTTATGGGATGAATATGATCAAATATAGCATACGTGAACTTTTTCCTTTTAGGCTTGACAGCAATGAGATTTGGACTCTTTGTGATCTTCTTTCTAATATGCAAAAATTCAATTTCAAGTCCCTCCACCCCCTCTGTTTTCTATCTTGACTGTTATTAGGAATATTAAATAGTTGTCCATGGATATCTCTGATGAAAGTAGGAAGTGTATAAGAACTGTTAGGTTTATAGTGCCCTTTACTATTATTAATGTACCTTTCTTATTGTTTTATAAGCTGAAGAAATGAAATAGCAGGAAATACAGTAAACTCTCAATATCTAGCATTGGTTGCTGGTGTTTGAGCAGCCCTTGAATGCCACATTGATGGGCAATATCCGGTCGTAAATAATTCAAATCGGCATCTTTGGATTGTGCTGTCAGATTTTGTTGGCATTTGTTGATACAGTAAAATTAAGAAAGCTGCTTCCTGATATACTGAATGATCTTGATTGTGCCACAGAACTCAAATACGAGTGCCATAATTGATATCTGATTTTGGACCTATTTGTGGGATGCTGAAGTAAATCCATTTCTGCTATCCCTTGACTTAGCCTAGTAGAATATTTTCGTATTTCGGAGGGAAATGATATCACTTCATACAAAAGTCAATCAACTTCATTTTGGCTTTATGTGCTTGTGTAGCTATTGGTGGTACCGTGGCACACACTTCAAAGCAATTTTCTGTGCCTGAGAATTTAACCATAATTGCTTATTCCAAGTTTTTCTATACAGTAAATAACATATGTTCTATATTATGAACTTTATCAGCTTGAATTAGGAGTGAAATTTTGACCAAGTTGTTTGTTTAAGCAATGTTTTCTTGTCATCCATACTCCTGAGACATCATTTGGTTTATGTTGATCAATTTTTAAAGGAAGTAAGCCTGAGAAGATTATTAGCGAGTTTGCATGACAAGGATCAATGTCCAGGTTGCTTGTTGCTATTAAATGCCTCCTTGTTGATTTGGGGTTTTCTTGCTTGCCTATTCTATGCAGAAGTAGCAGCAGGTGGTCGAAGAAGTCAAAGCATCCTGTCATTTCAGCTCAAGACAGTTTTGACAATGGCAACAGAGAACGAATTTGCATGGAAACATAGTTCCTCACTATTTAACATTGTAATATATAGTTGTGACGTATGTAAAGATGGGGGATGGGGTTTCTCATGTATGCACATTATTTGTATTATAATGTAGAGAGGGAGAAAAAGAAGCATCTAATTTTGAAGATGTTGTTTTTATTACAATTGCTTTCAGGTCTTTGATGTAACCTCTTTTGTAATTATCTCATCTTGCACTATAAGATTGCTAAGCTATGATCCCAACAATGGTTTATTATTCACCAACTTGTACTTTTTTCCCTTTCGGTTGACATATAAGTAAGGAGTAGCCATAAGGGTCACGGCAACGGAAAAATGAAAGGAAGCATTGTATTGAAATTCTGCCAAGGTTAGCTGATGATTCCATGATATTGGATTGGCCTTCAACCTGAAGACATCTACAGTTGTACCCCTTGAAGTTTGGAAACTTAGTTTGACCTATTTCACCTACCTTCCTAAATTTTATAACAATCATTTAGGAATCTGCAACGTTCCTATAGTTTGCGGTGCAATACACAAATTTTATTAGAATCTAAGGTCTCACGACCCTGGTGGCAAGCGTAAATTATCTTGTGATCTACGATTCAAATCAATAATTATAAAAATCAGTTTTGTAGTTTTGATCGATCAATTCAAAGCTATTTTTCAGGTGAAAAAAATAGTAAAAGAGTAGTTGACCAAGATATATAAATAAACATTGAGTGGTTGATGCATTGAACACGTTAGAAAATAGTTCATATCTTTGCACAATTAAATTTGTATTAGTAGTGAAACTATTGAAGACAGGTCAAATCAAATAGTACAAAATTGTTAGGGTTAATCAATGAGTGTTGAATCCAGTTTGCGGTTCGATCTCGACCTTCACATGAATGTATATAATCAATCGTCATGTTGTTTTTGTACCTCTTTTTGAAATTATTAAACTTAGATTATCAACAAACTTGACTAACCATACTTTTCTCTTAGGTTGTATCTAATTAAAATAAGCTCTTTAATTAGATTTAGCTATCAAACAACTTAAAATAAGTTCTCCATATTTAGTATGACAACTAAGCCTGACAAAAGGGCCTGAGACCAGGTTCAACCTTGCTCGACCCAGACTGTCTGGGCCTCATCTCAAGGCCAGAAGGATAAAATAACGTCGTTTTGCCATTTTCTAAAAAGTTAAAAATTCAACCTAATGTAACTCTATTCTGGTTTGGGCCTGTTAGGCCAAGCCTGGGCATCCTTAGTGACAATCACATTACGTAATTGGAAAACAAGTTAATTTAAACAACTAGCACATAAGTTTGGATCATTTAACCTATGCTATGTTATTCGTAATGATGCTCGACCACTAATTTACCACAGGTGAATTAGATGTACAACGATTACATATTGCAATCTAGATTCTAGTAATGAATATATATATATATATATATCTAGTAGGCCTATCTAAATTGTTCATAAAAACCCAAAATACTAAATACAGAATAACATATTCAATCCCAAAAGAGAATTAATAACAGCGTCAATAGCTTAATCAATGCCCAAACATGTTCATCGGCTTTGGTGTCACTTTTAAACTGGAAAGATGAAGTTTAACTCCTCATAGCTTAAAAGGTAGGGAATCTGCTTTTAAAGAGAGACATAAAAAGAGGGTCTACATATGTGGATGGAATTCAAATATTGCACCTGTAGTTGTCAATGCAACAGAAGATGGTGTCGAATGGAAATGAAGCATATGAAGTTAGTAAAAGGGATGACAAACATGTCAACAAATTAAAAAGAGACCATTATTGTAGCCATAGAGCGTAAGACCTATATAGTTATCCATGAAAACATGTTATTAGTGCTATTAATCATTCCAAACAAAAACGTAAGACATTTTCCAATGATTGCTAGAAGAAGAGAATTTTTCTAAGTGTGTATGATTACAAGCAGATACATCTACTAGCCAAAAGAGTGATATTAGAAAGGTCAAAAAACGTAAAAAGAGACACAATGACCAAAATGAGTATTAAGAGAAAATAAGATGTCATAAAAGGGTTACGTTTAGAAATATTGGAAATGCGGAGCTTCAGGACATAATAATACTAAAAGGTGCAAAGTAATAAAGTCTAACAAATAATCCATCAATGTAAATAACTTATAGTTTAGATATAATTTTAATTTAGATGCTGGTAAAGGTGTCTAGGAGCAGCAGTAGGAATGCATACAATTCCAATTTTAATTTGATACGGTGTTTAATAAGATGCAAATTATTTTTAAGCCTCAACTTCAATAACTTAGACTAAAGAGTAATATCAATTAAGGGGCCAATAACTGGACAAGCAGCAGTATGACCAATAATAATAGAGACAGTCACAAGTAAGAATATATTGCTTTCTTTCACAAAAATGTGATTATATGAAATCTGTTGCTTAAATTGACAGTAAACAAATCATGATCAGTAAACCACCACTCATATCAAACTATTAGCTAATTAGGAATGTATACCTAGTCAATAAAGTATAATACATTAGTTTAATATGTACTTACTTATATTCATTGTCTATAATAAACATATATACATATTAGTTAACCATTGTTACATTTAGAGGTTGCTAGTTCTACACATACATATAAAATATATATATAAACATGTTTTGATCTAAGACCTTTCAAATTGTGTTTTAAACGAAAAGGTATTAAACTCAACCACTAATCTAGCATCACTTCAAGATAATTACAAGCTACAAAGGTGAGAAATAATTAAGACACTCAACAACAAAGGGGATAGCATCACTTGTGAGACCAATAGGCAACAATTTGAGAAAGGATACATCTCGACGATATTGTTACTAGTATATATGAATATTTGTATGTCATGTATATGATTTGACTATATTTTGCATTTTGGGTTATTTTGTAAATTAGGTGAAGAAACATATGTTGTATTGTGTCAGTAAAGATGATGTTTCTCCATAACTTATGCATCAATGAGGTTTAAAACATGTTGTATAATGCCAAATGATGTCAATATGGCCATGACAGTCCATTTTGAATTTAACATCAATTTTCCTTTGCTTATATTTCCTCTTTATCAGTAAAGATGATGTTTCCTTTGCAAATGGATCTGTTAGATGCTGCAAATACTACATAAAATTTTGTATAGTCAATTAGTTGCATGTTCAAGTTATAGGAGATGACTCAAATAAGAAAAATGTCAAGCAATGCCAAGTACATTCCTAAATAACCAAAGTAGTAATTTCTATTTCATTTTTAAAATAACTTTATGTCAATCAGCAAATTCAATCAAGTTTCTCCATTTCATCATCAGCTAATTCAGTGACTAATCTCTTATCATTGACTTCAAACTTCATAGGTTAAAGTCAAAATACTCCATAAAAACACCCTCATATCTTTAATTTCAACAGACTAGGCAAATTTCAATAATAATGATGTCATATAAATCTTTCATGGGAGAGAACATTTTGTTTTAAAAGACCTGCACAATCATTAATCACTAATTGATTCTTGAAATAGGGATTTCCAGTATCATCAGACGTGTTGGAATTTAACGACTTAGAGAGACAGTCAACAACAACAATGAAAATAAAGCCGCCGAACAAGGAGAGACAGAGACAAACTTAAGTGAAAGTAAAGAGTGTTCAAAGGACAACATGGACAAGGATAGTAAGCCCATTTTGACAAGATCAAACAAAGGTTTAAATTTCGGTCAATGACATCGTCGGAGTTCTTTGAAAACGCTTCCAAATATTAAACCTAAATTAAAATTTTGTCTACACATTTGAGTGAAAATTGCCCTTTTAGCCAATAAATTAATATCAGAAACGCAGCATAGATCAAACAGAAACCTCCAAAAGGTTAGGCCAAACCAGTTTGTAATAAGAAGAAACCTCGTCGGTGTCCGATGAAAAAATAATAACCTTAACCAATGGGCGGTTAGTCGTGGCTGCTAGCAACATCTGTGTCCTGTCAAAATTTATTCGACAAATTCATTTGAGAATGCGTCTATTGAAAATCAACAAAATTTGAGAGTAAAATCTGGATGAACCGTCGCTGTAACAGAAAAAACTCATAACTATCAAGGCTTCAAAGAGAGTGCCATCCCAAATTTCGGTGTCTTCTGCAAATCTTTGGTGTCGAAAGCACCTGAAATTGTCAGGAATGACTTGGGCCTTAGTTCGTGCTGCAGAAGAGCACCCAGACTTCCATGATTGTTGAGCTTTGCCTTCAGCAGTGTCTGAGGATCAACTATATAAGAACATCCAACTGTCAGTGTGTTCTCATTGGTGGAGAATCTCCGGGTGATGTCTCCTACAACAGCACCCCCCCTCAGCTGGTTCAAATGATGCAAATAGGACACTCTTATGGAGTCCCCTTTGTCAGCCCTACAAGGAAATCAGAAAGGGAGAGACATCATTGCCATGTTTACAAAGTTATCTGTCTTTTCCAATTCATTCTTCTGCAATGCTACATGCAATTATGATGCTTGCTCAAGCACAAACTAAAGGCTCAACATCTGAAAATAATAATCAAATAAGAAATGCTAAAGATAAAGATATCAGACTTTGTCCAGGGCGGATTATCCTTAATCCCTTAAGTTCTCAACTATTCAGCATTTCAATATATGGTTCTCATTGACACCTCCTCTTTCGTTTATCTGCATGTAACTATATACGTGTCTTTTTCTCAATGAATTCATTTGCTGGTTAGATTCTTTTTCTCAACCAATTCCTTTGCTGGTTAGCTCCTGATGCAGATGAGACTAAAGGGACTTACAGAATCACCGAAGCACTAGAATCTGGTTTTGTCAAGCTCACACCAGTGTTATACTTCATAAATTCTCCAGAACCTGTCATATAGGTTGCCTCTGCACCAAAAGCAATGCCAGGAGTGCCAATGGCTGCCGACAGATCAAGAGCAGGAGATTTGTTCAGACCAACAGCTGCAGTGAAACTAGCATGTTCATGGAAATACTGCACCTCCAACTGTGATAAAAATAATACAGAAAGCTGTGAGGACAAAGTTTTTGGAAAGGATCCATGACAAATTTAAAACAGAAACAAACTTAGAACCTTTCCAGAGTTATAATCAGGCAGCCTTATAGAAGCAACAGCTTTTGTGGATGTTGGGAAATCAGTAACAGTGAGGGTAGTTAATATCTGCTCCATACAAGTATAGTTAGAAACAATGAGAAGCAAAGCTTGACTATGGAAACAAAAATCTGTGTGAGTACGCACATTTGACTCTGTATCAAGTTTGACATCAAATACAGCTTTCTTGTGTTTGAATTGTGCTGTCACATCCCCTGAAGATAGACTTCCTTTCTTGACCAAATTTGAATTCAGCGCCTGTAAGAGAAGATATAAAATGTTTTTCAACTCATATGGAGGTGTAAAATTAAGGCCCTAAACTCAAAAGGGCATATATTATGGAACTGAAGGTAGACAATTGATCAGAACAGGAATTATATTGTATCTACCATTAGAAGTTTCATGCGACCTTTAGAATGTACAAAGATGAGTTCAAAGCATATTTCTCAGAAGGAGAAATTGATTATTACCCTTTCCAACAGTATAATTTATCAAAAGAAACTAACCAAAAGCTAACTTGGGAAGTCAGGATTTGACAAGCAGACAGCACATCTCTCAAGAACCCTAAATGATAAGAAAAGTATTCTCAAGATGAATTACTGCAAAAATGTTAAAAAGACAAGAACCACTAATAACAGAGAAAGACAATGGGAGACATTGGTAATTTTGATGAAAAGTGAAAAGCTAAAAAATAAAACCGAATCTGATAAATAAGAACATCTAATCGGGGCAACAAACATCCATATGGGGTTATTCAAATGTAAAAACATGAAAATGGGTATCCAAAACCAAACCTAACAATACCCACTTAGCTCTCTGTCTCTGTGTGAGTGTCAAACCAATGAATGCAAATGTCAATGAGAACAGGCAAAACCGTACGATACCAAAACATTAGCACCAGAAAACAGACACGAAACAAAGAGTAAAGCTTGGTCTTACTCAAAAGAAACAGATTACACAAGCTGGATCCAAGCAAAGAACAGAGTCAGCAATGAACTGCAATGCCAAGGAGAAGTAAAAGCCAAAAACCTACAAGGAAACAAAGGAGTAAAAAGGGGATTACAGTTACGAACCACTCCAGATTCGCTTAAAGTAGAAATTGTTATCTTCTGGTCGGAGATGTAGTCCTTAGTGAGCGAATCTGTGGAACAATAAAGGGGATTTGGTCAGCAAATATGTTCAACAGCGAGACAGAAGACAAGTAGATACGAGAAAGAGAGAGGGAAGGAGAACTACCTCTGGCTTTCTTGCCGAAGTCAGAGAAGAGTCCAGGCCCCTTGCTCATGGTTGAAGTTGGAGAGACTCGAGTTTAGAAGACTTGCGATAAAAATTGTGTAGAGCGAGAGGTGCTTTGGAACAGAGATGCGAGGTTTATGGAAAAGTTTACGTTTCTATTTATTATTATTTATTTGTTAGAAACCCTATCTTTTTAAATGAATGAATCAGCTTATTCGTTCAAAGAAAACATATAATTCTTATTATTTATTTTTGCCTATCTTCAACTTATTATTTGGTTTATTACTTAATTCATTTTTTATTTTTAACTCATATTTTGTTTTTAAGTTTTTATTTTTTTAACTTTCATTTTTATTTTCTATTTTCTATTTTCTATTTTCTATTTTTTCTCGTGGATCATTCGAAAATAGCCTCTTTACTAATTAAGAGTAAGATTATATATTTGCTAAATCTCTTATAGCCTGTTAGGTTGACTGAAATAGCTATTCTATTACTACTGATATATTCCTGATGAATAGTTATTCTTTTGTTTGATTAGAAATTTACATGTAGAATAACTAATCTCGGATTTCGTTATTCCTGCACTTTGAGAAATAGTTAAAGATATTATCTCCTGGCTTTACCAATTTCGCAAAACGTGAAATAAGTAAAGACAATTTCCTCCTTCTTATTAGTATTATTATTATTATTATTATTATTATTATTGTTAGTATTATTATTAATTTTCTTTTATTATTATTATTATTGTTGTTGTTGTTGTTGTTGTTAATTTATTATTATTATTTTCCTTATTATTATTATTAATTTTCTTCTAAAAAATTATTAATTTTCTTAGAATAAAATTAATTATTATTATTATTATAAGAAGAAGAAAATTAATGTAATAAAAATAAAAATAATATTAATAATAAGAAAATTAATTATAATAGTAATAATAATGATCGTGTCGATGATGGTAATAATAATAATGTAGTTAGTGGAAACTATAATGAATATTTTCGTCTTTTTGTTAGTTATTCTTTTGTCATTTTAAATTTGTGTTCTTGAACCAAATATTGGCATGCATTATCATTAGAAATTCTTAAAAATAAACTAAAAACTAAGTAATACTCATTTCATTCAATTTCTTATCTATTATATTCCTAAGAATAATCATTATATTCATTATTTATTCTAGCAGGTGAACCCGACATCCTATTAGTCTATCTATTAATTAAGGGTAAGACTGTGTATTACTGTATCTCTCCAAAACATTTTTTTATTAATTTATTATTGTTGTATGTAATATGTTTAGTCATTCGGCACTTTAAGAAAGTAAATACGAGTTACATATATTGTGTTTCTGTGTACAAAACTAACAGCATGGTTTTGAAATCCGGATCGGACCGGCCGGTTCGATCAGTTCGATCAGTGACCGGTTGGCTATTCTGTCCAGGTGATCCCTAAAAATCAGTCCCCAATTGAACCAGTGAGAACCGGTGAGAACCGATCAATTGATCGGTCAAACCGGGACTGGTCAAACCAGTTCGATCGCTGGTTCAATAAATTTTTTATTTTTTTAATTTTTAATTTTTTATATTATTTGGTATATTTTCTATTTTTAATATTACTAATATTATATATAATTAAATAAAATTATTGCGTAATTATGACGTTATATCGAATCGACCAGTGGTCAAACCGGTGATCAATAAAACTTTCGATTCGATGTCCGATTCGGGTTTCAAAACCTTAACTAATAAAAGACAAGACACGACCATCAAAATTATAGCCTGTAGACTGTAGAGAAACAAGTAACCTGTGCCCTACCAGGATTTAAAATTTTAGCCTGTGGAGAAACAAGTAACCTGTGCCCTACCAGGATTTCAATGGACGAGTTCTAATTCTATGTTTCTTTTTATATATTTTTGATATATTTACATATTTATTAGCCTAGGAATGATACCTCCTGAAGCCTGAAATCACATTTACTCAACTTAGCATACAACTGCCTTTTCCGCAGGGTCTGTAATACAATTCGAAGATGTTCAATATGCTCATGTTCATTCTTGGAATAGACCAGGATATCATCAATAAACACTACAACAAACTGGTCCAGATAAGGCCTGAATACTCTATTCATCAGATCCATAAATGCTGCTGGAGCATTAGTTAACCCGAACGGCATTACTAGGAATTCGTAATGTCCATAACGGGTCCTAA